>MU159825.1:23904-55022 GCA_015888305.1 Antheraea pernyi | reverse complement strand
GGGCAGCTAGGCGGGCGATAGTGTGCGCGGGGGGCCCTCGGGTCACCGCGCACCGCGACCGCGCCGGCCCGGCTTGCCACGCCGGTTGAAGCCCCTACGATACAAACTTCACCTCAACAAAACAACAATGTTTGACAATCATAGTAAAAACTAATTCATTATCTATGTATTATGTAGTTACTATTGGGTTTTTCATTATGGCAACACGAACTTATCCAGGAGTCGCAAAAGTGTCTCTAATTATAGAAAAAAATTGCATACGAAAATAATCCGAAATCATCTACAACTACGTCATGTCCTGGGATAAGGTACTAATCCCACAACACAGAAAAGTGAATGAAGTAGTGTTTATTATATGTATATTTATAATTAAATTTAGCTATGTACAACTCCTTTTTTTATTTATTAACGTGGGGAAATCCATTATGGATACCCACCCTCCCTGGGGTGAGTGGGTTATGTCCGACTCGCACGGACTAAAACCCGAAAAACCCGGCAAAGAAACGAACTACGCTAAATCGCCTTGGAGGGCCGCCCCACGGTCCGCCCGGCGGAAGGTGATCATCAGGTTCCTACCTAATAGGAAGACAGACTGGATACACACCGGCTGCCTCCCCTCGTCAGCGGACCTGTGCAATGAGGAGATGGGTCCCCCGACATACCCCCTCAGGTCAGGCTATGGTGGAGGAGAGGCCTCGCAGGCCCTCTCCGCCACCTCCTTCTGCAAGGTGACCTCCTCGTAGACACTCTAGTGTCGTCCGTGTAACATATTAGGCACGCTGCTACTGGGAGCGCCGCGGAGCACCTAGTCGTAGCCCATGTTCCACGGGAGTGGCCCCAAGTCCGATCCCTGTGGATAAAATTCCTCCCCTGCGACAACTTAGGCCTATGTGCGATTTTCTGACAAAGGGCCCTTTACACTAACAGCGTTAGTCTTATAGAAAAAACATTCAATCGTGCCAATAAACACGAAATGTACCTGTACGGTCCACGATAGGTGTTCTTAGTGTGAGGCGATCCCGGTGTGGCATTATCATTGGAAGAGTTCCCGTTCTGGCGTCCTTCTGCATTCTCAGTCTTGGGGCTCTCTTGTGATGTGCTTGTAGACCCATTGGCTTCCTGTACATTCGAGAATAATATGTAGAAAACCATATATATAATTCCTATATAATCATCTATACCATCTATCATCATTCTATACCATTGAAAGTATAAGCACTTTATAGGTTGTCCTATTCCAGGTTTGTCCTTCGTAATTTCTATAGCCTAAAATTATTTAACTTTTTCTGGATCCTTATCAGAAATTGTGCCAATATTAATTACTTAAATTGATCAGAATGAATGCAACCTCTGACACCATTTAAAAAGGTACCATTTAGGTATATTTATTTCAATGAAATCTAACTCTTTCAACCCTCGTGTAAAATAAAGATAGTATTAATACATCAATAAAGAACCAACGCAATCTTTAAATAAAAAAATACATAGATGACATTGTTTTTTAATTTATATAACACATTTAAGCAAGAACTATTGGGCGGAATTATCAATCAATCAATCAAAAATCCTTTATTCAGTTTAGGCCCTAATAAGGCGCTTATGAACGTCAAAACTACCACCGGTTCGGAAAACAACCCAGTCACCGAGAAGAACCGGCAAGAAACTCGATTGGGTACATCTTTTTAACATATATATATATATATTTCAAATACATTATACGTTACAATACCGTTTTTAGTGGATGCACAGAGAGGAGTCAATTCCAGACGTCACCATCGTTCACGTATTGATCCACTCTATAGTAGCCCTTCGACACTAAAACCCGCTTGATTTGATGAAATTATTATTATACACATTATTTTACATAAATAAAGGCATTAATATATGTATACAAGCATCTTACTTATATTCCTTACAATAAAACACTGAAGACGTCTTCAATTAGTACATTAAATATATTTGTGAAAAATACTCTGGAGGCTTTTTAGACATGGCTGAACACATTAAGATAGTTTTTAGAATTTTTGTCTGTCAGTCAGTTTATTTATATGCCATGCATATCACATAAGACTCTATTTGGAATGGAATAGATTACATATTGTTGTAACATGGAGAATAACATATTACATGTATTCATATTACATATTATATTATACGTATTATGTATGTATTTATACATATGTGATAGAAATAAAAATCTGTATTTATCATGGTCTGTGTATTATTTTATTTTATTAAAAGTAATAATAAGGTATGGTCTTTTCACAACAATTCACAGATGGCGTTAAATGTTTCTGACATCAGCCGAGTTAGATACCATATTACTACTTCAACAAATTTGCAGTACGTGCAAATTATAACATGCAGCCTCGCGAATCTTTTACTCACGTTTTATAAATTGGGTGGGTCTTAACTTTGCCCTCTTGACACATTATTGATAATTTAATGTATAGCATTAGGTTTTACAACAAAGCCGCTTAAAATATTATTGATTAGCCGGATAGCAATTCCAAGCAGCATGTCAAGCAGGTTTTGATGTCTAAAGGCTTTAGTAAAGAACCGACATAACTTAAATACTAGAAACAGTGACAAATTTGTCATCTCATGTTTTAGGCTTAGTAAGACCGGTAACAATTTTTTTATTAATAATGTTCGGTTTAGCCACAGAGCCCCAAAGAATATTTCAAGTCACATGTCAAGGTGGATCAATATGTGAACGATTTTAAGGTCTGGAACTAAACACCTCTTTTTGTGCATTCGTGAAAACGAATGTAGCTATAATGTTTTTCAAATATATACTATTTAATAAAGTATTTATGACTTTTAAAACATTGAGCACTACAATGTATACTAGATTATTTTTTTCTCGAACTTATTACGCTATTGACCTACCAAAGTCTCAAGAGCTTCACCGGATTACATATGTACTCGATACGTTATATATAAATATACAATTATACATTCAGTGTAAGCAACAACTAGATACTGTAGTGAGTATAATAGAATGTACTGTTTCGGAGAACAAAATCGTTCACAAAGGATGATCCCAATTAAATCATCGATGTCGAGTTTTAATACACAATACAATCCTATATTTCTGTTAATCAGTGTTTATATTTGAAATTTCACGTGGACGTAGCCCTGGGCACAGCTAGTAATCATATAAATCATCAAAATTCAACCAATATAAATCAAAATCAATCAATCATTATATCTATTGTCATAATATTTTATATTAAGAAAAAAAAGCGTGTATGATAGACTTAGCATAAGACAAAAGTGTAGAAATGACATTCCTATAACCGATTTTTATACAAGTCCTAACACTCTTTAGTGTGTCTTTAATTACTACTCTTTTCTTTAGTTACTCTTTAACGGCACGGGACATTGTGGACTGTAACCTAAAGATGGCCATAAAGGACCAAAATGAAACTGCCATAAAGGCAATAACGTCATTAAAAATAAATATATACAATAATAATAAATAAATAAAAAACACCCAATAATTGCTCACAGATACGATTTTTGACATACACAATTTAAAATAACCAAAAAAAAAGTGCAGACCAAGAGTCTGCAGAACAGAAGAAAAAAACACTCTTTACATACATTATCATTATCTGACGGAGACGTTATGGTGAGTGGTGGAGGCCCTGTATCACCCACACCGACTACACCGCCCTTAGCAACTTGTTGAGCAAGTAGGGCAGCCATTTTCTTTTGCATTGCCTGAAAATAAATAATGAAATTTCACTTTATATAATACTAGCCACCCGCCTCAACCAACTTCGCAGGGGTGCAATATAGATATCTATTTTAATAAAATACTGTTAGGGGCAGTTTACATGACATGTACAACATATGTAATATATTTAATTGGATAAGGAATAATACTGTATTATATAAAATACCTTGGTAAATATCACATATTTATTTTTGTAAAAAGATAAAAATGGTTGTTGTGGGTTATTGGATTTTTTTATCGATCTTTTTAAGATATACAACTCCATAGTACATTAATTTGATCTATCTCGTAAGATTTAGCCAGCGATTTGCGATTTAAGCACACAAAAATATATTTGTTATGACTTCACATATCTTCGAATTTTTTATATATGTATGTAATTATAGATGTAAACCATCCTCTTGAATCAATCTATCTATTGCTGGAAACTGTATTAAAAACCGTTGAATAGCTTAAAAGATCTAAGGGAACTGACAGTGAGAGCGATTTCATTTTACAGATTAGCTAGTAACCAAATTCTACTGGTGATCCTGAAATGTTTTCCCGAACTGATGATATTTTTAATTTCCATAGAAGACAATTAAAAGCTTTTAAATAGCATATTAAAACATACCTTCAACTCGGGTGTCAGATGAAAAGGTGATGCCGTCAAGGATTCCACAGGTGGAGGCGCTTCCTTCAATGTATCTACGTCACAGGTAACTACACAGCGACATACTGGGCATGTTTGCTGAAAATTAAGATAGCATGTAACAACTTACTGTAATAACGTATTCAAAACAAATTTACTGTATCAATTTTTGTATATTAGAATTATTTATAAAAATAACATGTATTATACTTTATTTTTACTAATCACACTCAAATCCAATGTTATGAATGATATGATAGCTTATGTTTAGTGACCAAGTCTTTTTTTATGACCTATTCTAATAGTTCTATATTTCCAGAATTCTAGATACATGTTCTCAGACTAAACCCATAAAGGCCAAAGGATATGTAGGTACTAATAATATATAAAGATCCTGGAAGTATCAGATCTCTTTTTTAATTGTTTTTCAAGAAAAAGCAAATCTATTTTTTCTTAGGATTGGTTGAATTGATTGATCTCAATTTTTAATATATTTTAGGAGCTACTGATAACTTCCAGTAAAAAGTATTAAGAGTTATAGAGCTTCATAAGGTCATTGGGATAAAAAAAAACCTTTAAGTTCTATAATAATGATGCAATTATTAAATTCTCTTAGTTATTACAAAAAAGTTAAATACATATAGAACACTTGCTTTATAAAAGTTTGGGTACTTGCTTATTAAATGCACCGCACTCGACGAACGTTCGACATCTTGCACTTTTATCTCTGTTTGGTTAGGTTAGGTTAGACTTGTGAAAAAGGATAACACTTGCTTGCCGCGCAGCGATCGCCGAGCGCGGTGCATTTAATACGTAAGTATCCAAACTTTTTAAAATATTCAATACGTATTTAACTTTTTTATTTAACAAGGTATATATTTACCTACAACAACCATGAGTATTTAATTTATTTAAAAAGAGTAGGGTTGGAAAAAAATTAGTACCACATATACATTGGTATAAACAATGTATAAATTGGTTGGCATAGTTCTACCTAAAACAATATATACGCACAGCAATTTTAATTCAGAGTAAAAGATAATTAAAGAATTGCCATGGCAAAATATCTAATTTAATAAAAATAATAACTATTAATCTGTGTGTAGGTATATATTTCTCTATTTCTTTGTTGTCTGTGATATATTTATTTCATAATAGAAGAACATACTTGGTAAGGTGGTGCATCCATTTGCTGCCAATTTGGCAATTTCTCCAACTCTTCAGTGTGATACTTCTCCGCAGCAATAAGATGATTTGCCAGACAATGGCTATGGAAGTGATGGTAACACTGGGTCTTGATGAAAACATCACCATCGGTGAAGCCAAAGAGGCAGATTGCACAATTACCACTTGGTAAGTTACTTTCTGTGAGGCTTTCACGAATCAGCTGTATTTAAAAATACAAAATGATACTGTAATTTCATTTAAATATGTGGTCTACCTGATATTAATAGATAAAATATGGTTCCATTTGATTACGGAATTATGCGAGCAGTGGGTGTTCATGATCTAGTAAGTCGATATATCATATATATTTGTTAAAAAGTCAAAGTTCTCGATGGCTGGGTTGTTTTCTGAACCTGTGGTAGTTTTGACATTCATAAGTGCCAACTTACAACCTAAATTAAAATAAAGTGTTTTTGATTTTGATTTGATAGAACAGAGTAACAAACGCATGGAAAGAAACAATGCAATCATAATCATGTTATATTTATGTTATGAGCTGTCTAGCAAAAATTAACTAAACATGTACTCTAAGGTGACCTTTTCAGTGACACTTTATGAAATATGTAAAAGTATGTTTTCTGTATGCAATGTGTTAAGTGAACACTGCCATTGATCGTAAGTGTTTTTGAGAGCTGAGCTGAATTACTTGGTACATCATTGCATATGGAACTTTGAATACTTTGACCTGGAATACAGAAGTACAAGTACTGTTGCCTTGTGCCAGAAATAGGTGCATGTTTATCCTGTATTCAAACCTTTCATAGGTTTTATTAAACTTTAACTTTAAATATTCATACATTTTATTTTATCAGTTCAAAATAAAATAATAATAATGCTCAAGTTTAAACAAATCATTCCACTGTATTACTCTCTGTTGGATAAAAATATTCATTTACATATTTTTTTAAATATTCATAACAATTTATATTTTCATTTTTATTGGAATAAAAGCAAAAACAAAACTTTTAATGTTGAAATATACTAAAATGGTGTAACATATAAATAACATCATGTATCAGAGGAAAATAGCGAATAGCAAATTATGATCAAAAGTTCAATTTCTAGGCAGGATTTAAGCCAAAATCAAAACAAAAAACTTCAATAGTGCCAAAGCGATTGTTAATTATATGTACAGTTATTATTCTATAATTAATTTATAACGAAAACAAAAACATTACACTACAAAATAATAAAAAACAAATTCTGACCTCAATAAGTTCAAACACAACTGGCTGCCCAATACAATCCCCCAATTTTTGCTTGATTTGTGAATTAATGGTAGTTAGTATTTCATCGTCGAGTCCTCGGGGATTCCTTAGGTTCACATCCGGACTACTGTCCGGATACCCAGGCGTCAATTTCACTTCCAGAGTCACACAGACGAATTGCTGGGCAATATCATCCCCCGTCGATGGATGTACGACAGTTTCAATCGCATTTGGTATATTGCCATCTCTTTTAATAACCACATCGTCCATCAAAATAGCTTCTAAAGCTTCCAATTCGTCCGTAATCCTGTAAATAATTAATAAATTAGAAGAAAATTTTATACACAACTATTTCACCGAGATACACACCTTTCGTCTACTAAAGTCGACATGGTGACTGAAATAAAATCCGGGCGACGGTCCTGAGTGCAATAAGTTGAGGCAGGCGCAGTGCAGCTATGCACCTGAACAGCTGGGACCTCAATTTAATTCGACGGGGCAAAAATCAATCATAGATTGTGTCTCACTCTTAGTGCACGAACCGTACAGTGTAGCACTAAATTGACAGCTGACAGACCTCGACGTCAGTGTTGTCATGATAAAATATCACAAGTTGTACATTAAAACTTCTAATGTGTTCATATTACTATTATTCTAACATATATACTTGGTATAATTTCAGTGTACATTGTAAATATATTATGATTATTGTCTTCTTAAATCGTCAAACATCTAAAGTTATGAAATAAAAAATTAGAATTTTTATTTTATTATTAGAATTCAAAACTATGCCATTGTTTACGCGCCGTTGATCGTCTTGCTAATAAACGTGTTTGTTAACAATCAATTAATAACGATGAATTAAGAGCACATGCTGTTCTTTAAACAACAAACAAAAGATTATAAATTTAATGATTAATAGGGCCGTGCAATTGTTTTGTATTTTTACTTTAGTCCAGAGTAGTTTGTTTCAATTTTGTATTTTGCTCAATAAATACGTTTTACTAATAATGTATGTTTACTAATTTTATATTGAAATAATACAATAACAATTTATAAAAATATACTGCATTTTACATGAATTTTGATAGTTGACAACCACTATAGTTTTAATATGGCTTGTATGTTTCAAAACATCTTTTTACTTATTATATTATATCAATTAGGAAATTTGTGATGTGGTGTAAAAAAGGCGTCACATGCGGAAGTCTCTTGCATTATTAAAGAGGCAATAAAAATATGTTCTCGAAACACAGTATTTTGAGCCATAAAACTTAATATTGATTCTAAAAACCACGGGTTCCATTTCAGCAAATGGCTGATATTTATTTGATAAAAATAATTTACAATAGAGTATAAATGTGGTAAATGACATTATATTTTTCAGGTTTGTTTTTTCTTCGATCAACAATAACTAGATAAAGGGTCTCGTACAAAATTGAAGCTAAAACCTGTCCACGTAAATATATACTTATGTGTAGGTATTTGTTTACTAAGAAAGGGAGAAAAAGTTTTAAAACAGTTTTAAGTTCAACCTAAGTACAACCATAACACCTAGTAATAAAGTCACAAATGTTCAAAATATTATCTAATACTTACGATAAAACGAGCAAAGTAATAAATTACTCCCCTCACAAATGAAAAGATAACATAAATAACATTTAGTGTGAATTCAACCTTAACACGTAATGAATAAAGTACGTTTTCCCGTTATTATGCTTGTTTGTGTGTGACGAGGTCAAACATTTGTATCACAGGTTTAAATTCGGTAATTTTGTTCAAAATTTGACATTATTTGTTAGTTTAAAGCTTAAAATATAACTTATTCAACATGTATTTAGCGAAAGTAAGATACTCCGGCCGTTAAATTGCTTTTTCGGGTATTATTTTTGCATCTTTTGAATACACTGCGGCATGTGAAACGGATTTACATTGGCTGTGTTTCAAACAAACGAAACAAAATAAAGGCACACATTTCAAGTGAGCTCTTATTTACCGAGACGTATTTTTTCGCGCCGACCCTTTATCTAGTTATTGCTGATCGAAGATTTTTTTGTTTAAAATTTTCTTTTCTGTGTTCAATTTTATTATTAGTTATTAGCGCCTATAAAACATTGTAATGATATTATATAAACTAGATAGTGTTGTGAGAAGTGCTATATTCAGTGATATATTTAATCTGATTTATCTCATCAAAATTTGTTTAGCTGTTGCGGATATTTGCTCACCCAAACAATATAAACATTACTTATTATCTTAGAGAAATAATATGACTAACTTTTGTGACAGATACATTACCTACTAAGTACATGTTGTTTCAAAAAAGACGAAATATACAGTAGAACCTCGATAAGTTAAAATCCAAGGAAAACACATTTTTTTTATGTCATTGGTGGCAAACGAACATGTGGGTCACCTGATGTTAAGTGATCACCACCGTCCATGGACACTAACAACACCAGAGGAGTTGCAAGTGCGTTGCTACCCTTTAGGGGGAAGGGTTAGGGGAGGGAGAGGGAGGGGAAAGGAGAGGAGAGGGGAGGGGAAAGGAGAGGAGAGAGGGGAGGGGAGGTGGGGCTCCGGTGCTCTCACTGACCGAACGAAACGCAACAATGCAAGCACTTTTACTTCACGTGAGAGGGTGGTACTCCCCCGGCTGAGCCGACCCATTCATGCTGAAACCATTAATAGTTTCAGCGTGGCTCTACCACCATCAAATACTTTAAGTTATAAGGTTTTTAATTTATTTTAATTTATCAAGGGTTTATTTTACACTCGCACTTTCGCCGCACACTTTCTAGAAGGCCAAATCATGTCGTTTCTTGAAGTATTCCGACCAGTCATTGGTAGCTTTAAAATTATGGATTTTCAGCGAATTGGCTAAGTGTACGATCTGATTGAATCTGCGTTCAGCGGGGCGTCCAGCGGGTCGTACAGCGATCAAGAGTGACGCTCTGTTATACGGGATTCTAAAAATCCCTTTTTAAAAAAAAGATTTATTCACTTGACATAATATATTTATTATTTGACAAAGATTTGTTCACTTAATTATTAATACTTATTATTTAACACTGAATAGTAATTATGAGGATTATGAGTGTTATGGACCGAGTCTGGGAATGAACTGCCGGGTGGTATCGAGGACCGTGAGAGGACTCGGAAAGTGCTGACGTTAGGTACTGGGAAAGGTGCTAGTTAGGAAGGGATATAGTTCTGTGGTGTTAGAAAAAGGTCAGCATATTAGGGTACAAGGTTCGGGTATAACAGCTCGCGTGCCACTCCTCACGTATTAATGCATCTGTTTGACACTAACGCCGCACGAGACGTCTCGCTCGATGCTAGATTATAGCGTCCACCTTGGACGTACACTAACTCTTCAGCTTTTTCTTTCACTATGGGTCTGTAACACTGATGTTTTGGTTTGGACACTGGTTGAACCACGTAAATAAACATAGCTTCAAATTAGTGAATCTAGCAATTTTTCGTCTTTTACATAAACTACTCACTCCAGATTCTCGTTTCTTCAAGAGTTTAGCTTCTATTTTAATTATAAGTGATATTGTAATTTTGTGAATCCCAAACTGGGCCGCAACATCTTACCTTTTTAATCCACTTTTCACCGATTTTAATTTATCAGAGTACGATAGAGTTCTAGTAGCCCATTGAAATGTTACATGAGCTTTACATTTTTTAGAGGATGCAATTTTATTTTTGGGACATGTGTGGGGTTTGTCAATAGAAGCTTAACCCCAAGTTTGTGAGGTTGTTGCCCTTGTCCCTCAGCCGCTATCTTCGAAAAAGGGGCGCAAACACCTTTTTCGCGATATCTCGGAAACAATGCGTTCTATGTTAGCACCCACCGCCGGTGCCACTGCATCACATTCAAGAGACGAGACTACAACACGACCGGAACATTGATATTAGCGCCACCATGTTATAAAAGTACGTTGAAACTAGCGCCACAACTAGAGATACATATTGATACTAGCGCCGCCATATTTGAGAGACACGACACTAGCGCCACCATATTAAAGATATATTAATAAGAATTATTATTATATAGATTTTAATAGGACGTAAATAAGAATTGATATCATTGAGTCATTAGTTTGATCATTATGAATAAATAGTATATTCTTTGACTTCATACTTCGGCCTATGAAAGGCTAGATGTCGCTGATCTACATGTCAAAACAGATTAGTAAACACATTCGAGATACATAAATAAGGATAATTATATAAAATTGTTGTATAGCTTAAATAACATTAATTTGTTCATACTTTATTATTTTTGTGTTACTTAAATTATTTTGCGGAATTATGTGTAAATAGTAATCGCTTTGACTTACATAATGTTGGTGATATCTACGCACTTATTATGTAAAGAGTATTGTAAGGCGAAGCTCTGGCCAAATAAATAGTGACAGTATCTACGAAGTGTTTATTGGCATTCCTGACTGCATAGACTCTATACGTGATTAGTGTAATACCTATAAAAAATTCGTAAAGATATAATTTGTAGCAAAATGCTTTGCCTACAAATATGTTCCTATAACTTTTGGCCCTAAATTTAAAATTCAAATCCAAATTTGAAATATCGGTAGAAATTTAAATATTAAAGATAGAAATTTGACTCAATGAATTTTTTGTTTTCCCTATATTATTTATATGGGAAAATTTAAAGTTCGTTGGAGGACCTCTTAAAATTAAAACTAAGAGCTGTCCTTTGGACATTATTTTTGTTGCGATATATACTACGGTATTATGGGGTAAGAGCGTGAAATAAAAATATCCACTTTTATATATATACACATATATAACAAGTGGTATATTTAAGAAATATGTACAGGTTCCTTAGCATTTTATTATAAAACTAGCTGACCCGTGCGACTTCGTCTGCACCAAATCGGTTATTACCGGTTTCGATTGTACTTTTAAACGCGAAAAATCTAAATACATCTCAAAACCTGATTGCAGCGATACCTACTGTTTCAAATTATGAATCCCAACTATCCAGGGACTCACTCAAACATATACCCAGTTGGTATGTGAGAAATATTTTAAAATATGCTTAGAACCCGTTCGCAGCATCACCTACCAGGTCCAATTAAGATAACAAATAACCTACATATATTGCCGATAAATGTCTTCCCAGTACGTTGTCCCAGTAACTTCTGTCCCAATAAGCCTACAACCCGTTCGTAACATCATCTACCGGGTTCAATTAAAATAAAAACTAACCTACGTATATTGGCGGTAATGTAAAAAAAACTTGAGAGGTCCATGGACCTCCAGTTGGAACGTAGTTCCTTTCCCTTTTTTGTAGGCGTTTACTATACGCTCAGTATAGTTTACATTATAAAATATCAAGTTGATAGAGTTAAATTGTAATTTAAACGTTAAAATATATTCATAAAATAAATAATGATAAATTAAACACTGAATGACATCATAACTTGTATTAAAACTTTTTCACACTACATTGTATTAAAGAAAAACATAAATATTAAAAAGATATGAGCAAGATGTGTCAAATGTCACTTGCCTGTGACTATTTGTCTAAAAGCTAGGCAACGGTTTCGACAGCGAATTGACTGCCGGTAAACCTTTGCAGGCAAAAATATTGAACTTTATATAATTTTAGAATGTTTTGTTTTTCACTAACTTTTAAACGCTACTAAAACGTGAATTTATTATTGCCAGACATTTTTGATATTAACAATAATGTGCCCGATGCAATTTTTTGTAAATAAAGAAGTATGTTCAAACCATGTTAAGATATCTGTAATTTTATTGAAGTTATATTTCTTTTGGCGCGTTAGGGAAAAATGATGAGAGTAAATTTTTACGATGAACGCGCACACCGTAACAAAAAAATGATGAGAGTAAATTTTTACGTTGCGCGCACACACCGTCACGAAAAACCGACACCCTGAAGTTAGCTATAGTCAACATTTTGTTTCTTTGTATTTGTTGTTTGTATTTCTTTATATTAAAACTTTCATTGTATTAAATACCTTTTTTTTATTGTTAGTGTCGTTTTTTCTACAAACGTAGAATAAGGCGCAAGATAAAATTTTTGAAAAGATTTTTACTTGTTACGCCAAAGAAGTATAACTTCTAATGCGTGTACATAAGTACACACACACACTTTTTTTTAATATTATTTTATTTCAACATAAAAAAGGGTAAATTAAAAATATAATGTATTTTTTTATGTCATAGGAGGCAAACGGACAGGTGGGTCACCTGGTGTTAAGTAATAACTACCGTCCATAGACACTTGCAACACCAGGAGAGTCGTAAGTGCCTTGCCAACCTGTGTTGGAGGGGGAGGAAGCGGAAGGGGAGAGGAGGAAGGGGAAGAGAGGTGGGCCTCTCCGGTGCTCTCACTAATCGAACGAAACGCACTAATGCAAGCATTGTTACTTCCCGTCGGCTTTTTGTTAGAGGGTGGTACTACCCCGGGCGAGCCGACCCATTCATCCTGAAACCAGTAATAGCTTCAGCGTGGCTCTACCCCCTACCAAAACCTATGTATAGAATAACTTAGTTATAACTCTAGCTTAGCGCAACACTGGCTGTATAATAAAGATAGCCATAATTGTGGAAGAGCCTGGTTAACAAAATGAAATATGTTCTTTGCAAGGGAAAAAATAAAATGGTTTGAAATGAATTATTTTGTTTATAAAGAATATCACCAGGCACATTATTGTCAATAACAAAATTGTCTGGCAGTGAAAAATTCATGTTTTTAATAACGTATAAACGTTAAACTTATAAAAGTTACTGACAAAAAATGTTCCTTAAATTATTTATAAATCAAAATGTTGATCTGTAAAGGTGTAATTCGCATTAAAAAATACAACGTTAACCGGCTACCAGGTATCCTGAATCGTGTTTGGAAGGGCATAATATATCTTCATATTAAAGAACCAACTTTTCTCAAATTCTCGTTCTTCCAACGTTGCTGGCTCTTATACTAAGGTGTCGCAAAAAAGTCTAGTTACATTAACTAATTTCTTTTCTTTCGTTATCCTGGAGAACCCCTTGCGTTTTATGGGTCAAAAAGTATCCTAAATGTAACCTTGTAATGTACAGATTTGGCTTTGTTACAGTTTTATTATAGTATAGATAAATAAATAAATCTTGTCACCTTTGTTTAGCAAACATTTTTTTATACAATGAAATAAATGTAACAACATAAGTGACAGTTTCGTCTACATAAATGTTTCATACGTGGTCGATAATTACGTACAGAAATGTCATGTAGGCGTAGCTCAGTTGTAACGTACGGGGCTTTATATGTTTCGACGGAGCCGACGGTTCGAATCACGGTGGTCGTTTTTTTTTGGTATTTTTTTTTAAAGTAGCATATGGAAATATAGCTTAATTTTTTAGCTAATCTGTCTGCTATATATAGCACAAAGAAAATTTACCAAAATTCGTCAAGAATATCATGAACTACATTTTTTTTACTTTCGTCCGTTATCCTGGAGAATCCCTTGCGTTTTATGAGATAAAAAGTATCCTAGATGTAACCTTGTAATATTGGTTATTACTGTGCCAAATTTCGTCTAAATTGGTTCAGTACTTTCAGAGTAATACGTGTTTAAAGGGACAGACAAACAGGCAGATCCTGGAGAATCCCTTGCGTTTTATGAGAAAAAAAATATCCTAAATGTAATCTCGTAACATTAGTTATCACTGTGCCAAGTTTCGTCAAAATCGGTTCAGTACTTTCAGAGTGATGCGCGTTCACAGGGACAGACAGACAGACAGACAGACAGACAGACAGACAGACAGACAAAAATTTTAAAAGGGTTATTTTTGGCTTCTATATCGACAACAAAGCCTACCTCCATCAAAATTTTCAAAAAATATTTAATGTACAGATTTGACCCTGCTACAGTTTTATTATAATATAGATTTATTTCAAATAACATAACATTTATTTTTGTTTGTTTACAAAATTCAATAATTACAAATGTTAGCAAAGTAGACATTCACAGAGAAATAGCTGATTAACGGTAATTATAATCAAATATACCTACATATACCTACAAACTATATTGTCCATGGCTTCGCTTGCGTTAATAGAGTTCATTGATTCTTCGGAAAAAGGCTTTTTACTATATGAAATATATCGTATATCCCTTTTTTGTATCACTGATAACGCCTATGCATATTGACCGGTTCATCAGTTAAAACGAGAAAGCGTTATAAATAACTCACGCGATACAGTGACACAAAATCTTACATCACTGCGACAACATTACACAAATCACCTCCACACACGTGCACGCATACACGCTTACACATGCGAGTGTTTTATTTTTTCCCTTATAAAATTGAAATACACACATCAAAATAGTCTAAGCAACATGCGTGATATTACACATTTTACCATTTATATTAATTAATTTCCAAGTATTTACTCAAACAAAGTGCGTAGGTAAGTAAACTTTTTTGTTATTGATGACATACTGGCTGGTTGTAAAAAAAAATTTGATTATGTTTTGTTTTTTCATAAATGACTGCGAATTTGTTTGAATTTAAGTGCGTTTTAATTGCTACGTTTACTCTTGATTTTATAATTTTACCAACCATTTAAATAAAGTTAGCAACAAAATTGAATTGTTAGATATTCTTTACGTCATGAAGCGACGTCATTTGATGGCAGATGAAATGTAAAGAGCTGTAGGGATGTTGCAAGCGGGAAGTAATCAATCTCAGGTATCTCGACATTTTGGCATTCATAGAAGTGTTATTTGTCGTCTTTGGCAGCGCTACAATAATACAGGAGAACCCGCTGAACAGCATCCAGGCCGTAAAAGGAGTACAACCACTCGGCAAGACCGGTACATACAACTGACTGCAAGACGCCAGCCGATGTTAACCGCTCGAGAGATAAGTTTGAGGCTACAAATTTCAAGTGGTGTTGATGTAAGTCCTCAAACTGTGCGAAATCGACTGCATGAGTACGGCCTACGAGCTCGACGCCCAATCAGGTGCCCACCGATACGTCACGGGAATCGCGCTCGTCGATATGAATGGTGTAGAGAACGCATAACATGGACCCAGGAACAATGGGATAAAATTATGTTTTCCGATGAGTCGCGATTCGGGTTTAAGCCTGATACAAGAAGGGTGCGAGTGTATCGTCGGCCCGGAAATACTGAAAGGCTCAGGTGCGTTCAGGAAGTTCATCCATACAGCGGCTCAACAGTTATGTTATGGGCGGGTATTATGAAGAACAGGCGAACTGAGCTCGTTTTTGTAAATGGAAACATGAATGCTGAAAATTACATTGAGGATATTCTCAGACCTTATGTCTACCCATTTGCACAAACCTTTGGCTCCGATTTTAGGTTAATGCATGACAATGCGCGTTCACATACAGCTCGGCGAACCAGTGAATACTTTGCAACGGAGAACATCCGGGTATTGCCCTGGCCTGCACAATCGCCAGATCTCAACCCCATCGAGCACGCATGGGACATGCTCCAGAGACGTGTTTTGAAGGACTTGGACGGAGCGACAACAACCCAACAGCTGAAGGATTTGCTACAATTCCATTGGGAGCGAATACCGCAAGATGACATAAACAGTCTCATTAATTCAATGAATAATCGTTGCCGACAAGTTCTGAATAGCAGAGGAGACCATACTTTGTATTAAATTGTTCTATTCTTTCACAATAAATACATTTTCTTTAGAAATTTCATTTTGTAAGAAAAAAGTTTAGTTTCTTATGTATCTTAGTTTCTACAGTATATTCTAATATTGTTCATTTCTGTTATTAAAAGAACTTATAAAGACAACATTTGTTATTTTTACATCATAGAACCCTAAATATATTATATTAAAAATAAAATACAACGTTATAATATGAAGAACCATCCTAAAATTTAAATTAGCACATGTTGCTTAGACTTTTTTGATGAGTGTAGTTTAGAAAATTATCCTTCGTATTGGATATTTTTTGGAATATATATATGAAGATTATCAAATGCGAAATATATATAAGACTTGTTAACTTGTTGTATGCTTGGTATACATATATGTTTCAATAAATCATATATGTATGAATAGTTAGCTTAGCTTCTCAGATAGGTCGTGAATTGCATGTATCATGCAGCGGCCAAAGCCGTGTGCCGTGCATCCTTGAGCTAGTTGCCCAAATAAAATCGGCCGAGCACCTTAAGCCTTAATAATCCGGTGAAGCTGTTAAAAACTTGCTAGGTCAATAGGGTAGTCAATTCGAAAAAAAATAAAGTTATAAATAAACAAAGTTCATATTTGAATTTATATTACTTAGGATTATATTAGGATTATAGGGTTGTCACATAAGAGCCCTTTCCTCTGCAATACTTTGTGAATATGATAAATATATATTAATTTTTAATTATTAATATTATAATTCAAATTTAGAAAAGCTTATAATTTACAGTTACAGTTACAATAATTTTGTACGTAAATATGTTAATATGTATGCAGGGATTCACGTATGAGATTTTAAGCGTATTAATAATGGACTAGTGGGCACCCAGTGGTCAACATTCGACCATAGTTTGTTTTGCACAATTTGTTTGCTCATGAAAGTAATCTATGACTTAGATCTCCGCGGTTACAGTGATGCAGTTCAACCTGATGTAACAATTATATTTAGTACAGTTGACGAATTTTTAACAAAAATTAATTCATTTTCAAAAGTTAATGGTAGTATTAAAACATCTTTGTTTTGGATTCATCATTTGATTCTATTGTATCCATTACTTTTCCAACCGATGATACTGGGCATATCACTATTCTTCATAATCTACAGACTACATTTAATTCAATATCATCCAGAAATAACACCCACCCACTAATGGTGTCGTGTAAAATTAATTGAAAACTGTATCGTAAAATTTGCGATTGCGATAAAATTCTTTATTTTCGTAAAGTTATAATTACTTAAGGTGGTACCTTATGTAAACGCCTGTTTTTAATTAATTTCAATTTTAAGTCAGTTAAATATTTATATAATTTAAAAAATGGCAAATAATTAAGTAAATTAAGTAAATAATGATAAAAACCTTTGATTATAGATTATTGACAAAAGAACCCCAATAAAGTACAAACTTTAAAAAATCAATGAACTATGGTCGAATGTCGGCCTCTGGGCGCCTACTAGTAAACTTTATCTATGCCACATTTCACGTTCATCTGTTCGCGCAATTCTCTTAAAAAGGGGTACAAAGTTTTGGCTTCACATAATTAATCTATAAGAAATGGATATTCTTAGTTGTCGTACATATTTTGTATTAATACACCAATCATAATAACTATTATTTTCATTTCGAATGATAAATCGTACCGTGACGTACATAATTTATTTTTGGATTATAATTACTGCAAGTTTGTAATTGGAAATTTATTTGTTAGTATCTAACAAAAAAAAAAAAATTAAGTGGGCGAAAATTTTCTAAGGAAATCCCAGTTTTTATTACATTACCGGTTTTCAACATTTTGCAAATCGGTAAACGGATTAAAGGTATTTCTACAAAAAAATACAGACGTAGAATATGTTTTCAACAGTAATATGGTCATTTCTTTAGTTACCTTTTTTATTGTTTTGAAATCTGAACAAATATATGTAAGTTCTTTTCACATTTCTGGCAGACATCATACAGGGTAAAAATAATTTAAACAAATAATAGAGTTGATTATTTTTATGCTAAGTACCTTGCACGAAGCATATGAATAATCCTTTTCTTGCAAATAAAGAAATAGAATACACCCACCCCTAGTAAAGCATTGTACAAATCTAGTGACATGTACAATACAACACTTTTAGAATTTCCATAGAATATAGGAATAAATTCCGTGACCCATTTTACTCCCATTACCACAGAAAGTCTCTTGTAGATATTCATTCTGAAACATAAAAAAAAACCGATCACTTAATCTATACATACATGCCACTAAAAGCAAAGTGCAAGTTTTACGGTTTATGTTAGCAAGATTAAACGTTACGACATGAAAACATTGTAATTGTGTCAATATAAATTGTATATAATGCATAAAATTTATATTGAAATTAGTTTAGTAAACAGGAAAAGACGCCATATACAGGTCGGAGAGGATTTGACTAATTGTAAAAGTCATCGTAAAATAGGACACAAGTTATTAACAGCCTTATTTCTTGTAAAAAATGTTGTTACGCTCTATTGGGCAAGTAGTTAAATGTTGTATAAGTGTAAATAATGTATTTACCCGAAATGTGCATTAGTTATACATCGTTGTTGACGCCAAATATTGGTTGCCGTCATAATGTATAAACCGCAGTCCAATATAATGAGTATGAAAAGGGGTATGTGCATATATAATATCGTTTCATATCCTGCAAAAATATAAAATATTTGTTTATAATGTATTTAGTTAGTTTGAAAAAGGTTCTATGCGTAATGGGACTTTTATTTAGACAGTTTTGAAATTCAAAACTGCTAGGTTACAGAACAATATTCGTTTTGAAATATCCGATTTAAGACCGTACATGTAGTCATGTGTGAATGTAATTACATCACCAATCAATTTTTTTTATAAAGAACTCGTAAAGAAAAAAATAGTCCGTGAAGTCCTTCGCGCGGAAGTAGTGAAACTTTGTAATGTGGAAATGAAAATAGGAAGCGATAGAAATTGACTTTTAGTGAAATCATATTGTTTCTTTAAAACAATCTTTATTAACATTGCTTACAATTCACAATTGATCGCATCTTTTAATTATCATTTTCGGGTGGAGAAATATCCAAATCTATAACATTTACAATGGGATTATGATAATTAAAGTAAGATGCGAAATGTTTGATTATTTTTCTCGCTATATCTTTTTCTATTCCCCCACCCCAGGAGCGTTGAACGTTTAACGCAACGGTGCTTTCATACCCCCTTCATGGTAGCGTTAAACGTTTAACGCAACCTTGTTGGAAGTCGCATTAGAAGTTTCACTTCAATATGCCAGAGATTTTTTTTAATCTTGCCAGTATTTATAAGTGTAAATTCTCGCGTCATCGGTCGTGTTAATGTTGTTTTAAGTTATCCTTCTGGAACAGTACGAGTGTACAAAATTATGAGGTTTGAATTTAATGGGGTTCGGTTGAATATTTTTACGTACGTATGTACCTACGTAGTACGTTAAAAGCATATCAAGAAATAGATTGACTTTTTTTTTTACTTTTTTTTGGCAACCAAGCTAGTAGACTATTACTGCCATTGTCAAGTGAGTATCGATATTACAAGTTTCTTGATATAATTTCAATTAACTATCAAGATGGTGGCCATCTTGTTAGAACATTCCACGGAGTTTTTGTGGCATCTGAGAATACATGGTCCGTGGTATTATTTTCTATTCACTTCACTTATGCACAATAAATAAACTATATTACATAAAACACCTCCAATTTTACAGAATATAGAGTCAAGTAACACAAGATTATGAATAAAAAATAAAATCCACTAGATGACAGACCAAGATCCCGTTAAAAACTCTAATAGACTGACTTTCGCATACATATGAAATTCGCGTTTTGTCGAACTTGCCACTTTGATTTCAAATATCTTAGGGTGTTAGGTTTTTTTTTTTCTCGAACTGACTACGCTTTTGACCTGGTAGGGTCTTCACAGCTTCACCGGACTACGGGTGTGTTAGGATTTCCAAATTCAAAGTTAGGCTTGTGTATTAAACTATATAAAAGAGTTTTTGACGAGATCTTGATCTTGTCATGTAGTGGATTTTATTCATAATCTTGTTTTACTTGACTCTATATTGTGTAAAATTGGTGGTGTTTTATGTAATATAGTTTGTTTATTGTGCATATGTGAAGTGAATGAAAAATAATACCACGGACCATGAATTCTAAGATGCCACAAAAATTCCATGGAAAGTTCTAACAAGTTGGCCACCATCTTGTTAGTTCATTGAAATTATATCAAGAAACTTGTAATATCGATACTCACTTGACAATGGCAGTAATAGTCTACTAGAAGACTGCTTGCTAAAAATGGAATGAAAGAAGAACTTGTAATACTATTAACTACTGGACAATGGCAGTAATAATGTAAAATATTGATTGCCAAAAATAAAGTAAAAAAATAATAATAATAATGACTGTCACTGATGGCACCTTACACCTCTATTTTTACATTTCAGAACTGAAAAATAAACCATTATAATACGATTTATATAAATTACGAAAAATGAATACGTACAACCGCTCTGCCGTGATGGTAAAATTATATTAATTATAAATTAAGTACGAATTGAGTGCGTATTCGTGGATTTACCCAAATGCATGAGTGTGCAAATTAATGCGTCACACCTACTTAACACTTCCTCTCTTCTCTTTCTTCCATGTCAAAAACGACTAAAGTCTTGCTCTAGTAAAACTTAAGCGACCTTTTATAACAAAAAAGTTTCAAATTTGGATTCTCTTCAATAGTAAAACTGTTAGACAATGTGTTTTACAGAAGTATCAACCTTCAGTTATAAGACTATGTTAACGTCATTTACTTCAATAACACTTACTGGAAGTTAGGCAGGTCTCGAATCGTGGCTTTACAAGTGACGGCCAGTGTGAAAGATCTGCATTGTCTATGATTACATACGCAGTCAGTAGCATAGCAGGCGTACCACACGCGTACATGCAATAATATGGCAAGGATCCCAATCCTTTTGTACCATGAACACTAAATGGATTACTAAGAAGATACAATCTTAATATTATTTTTATAACAGTTAAGTACATACATTTTATAGCAACTAAATAGCAGGATATGTGTCAAAAGGTACGACTAATAACATTGACAAATAAACAATTACAATTCAGGGGCTGTCCATTAATTACTTCAGGCTTTTAGGGTAGGGAAGAGGGTTCGGCAAATAATCACGTAATTTTTTCAAGTAAAAATGTGAGAATACCAGATTAATTTAAAGTAAAACATGATTCTAAATAAAATATAATGAAACCTAGCACAATTCAGCACAATATTAAAATCCATCAATAGATCTAAAGTATAATTTTGATAATCTTTTTATGTCATAGGTGGCAAACGAACAGATGCATCATCTGATGTTATGTGATCACCACCGCCCATGGACACTAACAACACCAGAGGAGTCGCAAGTGCGTTTTTACCCTTTGGGGGAAAGATTAGGTGAGGGAGAGGGAGAGGAGTGAGGAGAGGGGAGGGGAGGTGTGCCTCCGGCGCTCAAATATATCGAAATATAATATAATAGCATTAAAGTAAAAATAATAAAGCAAATCGTCTTTTTTAAAATAAATCTAACGTATTTATTTATACGCAAAATACATATTTTGAAATATCTCACGTGACATTAGTTAGGGGTCGAGGCGGTCGAGAGAAATCACATGTCATCTCACTAGAGAGGGTGGGGGGTTATAAAATCCCCAAAAACACCACCCTATGAGATAACAAAAGATCAGATAGAGTAGAAGAGAAATCGTTTAAAGTGAAATAAGTATGGACTAAAATAGTCTTTTATTAGAACTATTGCCCCATTGATAATAATGCTGTTTATACAACAAGCAACTTTATTATCTTTTCGTAAGGAATATAAACCACTAACTTTTGCTTGTCCTTTCTGTACGCCTAAAAATGTGTATTTGTTGATATTTGGTTAAGTAGTTAAGGGATAGCGTAAGGTGATTACTTCGATTAATACAAATAAAAAATACATGAAAAAAAAATCGTTTAAATTTTTTCATACAAAACGGCAATTTCATAGGTAAAGACCTAATATTATAATACTGTCTAAAATGTAATAAAAAAGGTATACAAACTATATAATCATATATTAGTGAAATAAAACAAAAAATACCTCACCTAATACATTTCCATATCTCAAGAGACATGACGTTTAACCAGAAAAAACTTGAGAAATCTGTAAAATACATGATGGGAGCTGAAAGTAAAAATAATTTCGTATGAATAACCACAGTTAAAATCATAGTTAAAGTTTTCTGACCCCCCTGGCTTCGCATGGGTACGATATAATAATGTAAAGTCAACAGTATGTAAACAATTTAGATCCATTTTGTAGCGCTTTCAATATATGTACATAATTCAACACAACTCAATAGTTGTTATGTTCCTCAATAGGTTACCTAACAATTTTCACACAAACTACTTTTATTTTGTTATAATTATTATAATATGTAATTACACATAATATACATCTGTTACAGATATATACCCTTTGGAAGATATTCCCTAAATCATAGTGAAAACCGTATTAAGTCTTTTGCGTTGATTGGAAAATTTAAGTGAATTTATATTATTATGCTTGCAATAATTATATTCCGGTGCATTTCGATAGTGGTATCTACCCTTTTATTGGTATAAAATATTAAAATTCTAATAGTATTAAAACTTACTAATTATCCGGCAAACGTGTGCCGTCATTATATCGGGAAAAAATTCTTTAACTATTCTTATCGTAAATGTAGCTAAGAGGCTGATAGTGTATGCCATTTGAATTATACCGGCGATATTCCTTAGCTCAGGAAGCATGCTATATACTATTAATACTAGAAGTAGAAAGAAGCAGGAAATGATGAGACCTGGAACAAATATAACGAATAGGTTTATAACCTGAAGCCCAATACATTTAAAAAAAGGGAAAGGTCTGTGAGGATTGATGATTGTTAGTTACTCTTTGACACAAAAAATATTGAATGAATTTTTACGAAACTTCGTAATAAAACACAGTCAAACAAGATAGAGAAACAAAGTTATTGTTATAATTGCCCAAAACATAATGACAGGTAGTCAAGTGAACTGGAAAAAATCCTGCCATCTGAGTGTTCTCTCAGTGTGCGATGAATCGTTAGAATTGCAACAAATTAATGCAGTTATACTCAAACTGCCCCCGCCACGCCTAGTCCTTATAGTTGGCCCCACCCGACTGTACTTTATTTTCTATTATTTTAAATTTCGTGCCCATCAGAAAAACCATGAGCACGCTGAGTAAATTAAATAGATCCTAGATAACCCGACCGCAATGCGTTCCTTCTGCGTTCTTCGCAGCCCTCTTCGCCGCCTCTTTCTGCAAAATGAACTCCTCGCAGAAGGAGGCCATCGCTTGCCATGCCTGTTCGCTGCCGAGCATGGCCGACACCACACTCGGCAGTGATAAATCTTGCCCTACCGCCGCAGCCAGAATGCGGCACTGTCCATCCCACGTAGAACACTCAGACAGAGCGGTATTCTCGTCAGCGCCGCACTCGTGGCATGCAGCAGTTGACTCCCTGCGAGCGAACTGGTGCAACCTACCATGCGAAACATCCATGTCCGGTGAGTACCTGCACCAGCCGAAACGACACGGAGCCCCACTCCCTGTTTATCCATTCCGGGAGGACCGGGCGGACGGCGGTAATTGTAAACCCCCCATAACGCGCGTCCGCCAGGTCCTGCCTCCACCACCCTATTGCTTCTTCTCTCAGGATTCGTCGCTTCTCCTCTATCTCCCTGGGAGCCATAAGCTCACCATTTCTCTTACTTGCCACCGTGAACTCATACACGGCGGCAAGAACTCCCGCCTCCAGCTCCCAGGGTGGAGACCCGGCGAGCACGAAGGCCGTCGTAGAGGCCACGGTGCGTTACCCCCTGACAGCCCTTATCGCGAACAGCCAGACAGACGTAATTTTATAAAGAAGAAATAGATTTTATTAATTAAAAAAACAGGTTATGTCGAAAAGGCTCCCGAAAGAAGTAAAACTTTTGTATTACAGGGAATCATTTCAACCCAACTATATATTTCAAGATTCAACATTATTTGGGATACTGTGGGATACATTATTTCTGTGCCTTTCACCTGCGTATCGTGTCAAAAGGCATTTTGATCGATCCACTCTCTTTAATTGTAAAGATTGATTTAGGGCCTATCCTATATATCTACGATAAGCACCGAGCTTCAAGGTCTTGTTTTATAATACGCGACAGAGTTCTAGCGGGAATCTTCATTTCTCGCGATAAGATTTTTTGCTTCCTAATGGGGTTTCGACGAATTCTGGCTTTAACAGCTTTAACATCCTTTGTAGTTCTAACAGCACGCGGCCGCCCCGGTCTTTTCTGGTCTTCGACAGAGGAAGTGTTGTTGTATAAAGTTGTGTAAAGTCCTTAACTGTAACTCTAGACTTGATAATTTTGAAATCCGTCTAACTCACACTGAATCGAGAAAAAGAACAACTAACCTTTCAGGGGCAAGTGGTCTTGACAAACGAGTTAGAAATAATAGGTGTGAACGAGAACGCTAACGAAAATTTTTATCATACAGTTCTCACAGCTGCATCGTCAATAGGAGTAGAGCTACAGGAAACCGACATAGATTGGGTTACCAGAGCAGGAAGAAACTTCAACGACCCTACCACAAATCCAGATAAACCATTTAGTAGTAGGACACCTCGGCCAATTATAGTACGCCTTTTGCGACGTGGTAAAAGAGATCAACTCCTCAGAGCTGCAAAAACAAGACGCAACTTAACAAATAAGTCTGTGAACACGGAGGGCCCTCCTGGTAAGATCTTCTTTAATGAACACCTATCAAACGAAAAAAGGAAGTTATTTCGTGACGCAAGAACACGGGCAAAAAGAAATGGTTTTAAATTCTGCTGGGTGCGCAACGGACAGATTTACGCACGCAAGGAGGAAGGAAAAGCAATCTTGCGTATTCACAATCCTCGTGATATTGATTCTCAACTTGGTTCAACACTCTCAAATACGAACGAACTGTGCCAAGTACAAACTATTTAGTCGTGCCGGTTACAACATATTTTGTTCATTACTTACTTCGAATTACTATAAACGTTTGTTTCATATATATCAACCTCCTTTTAACACTAACAAAACACTAACATCACTCTTACACACCAAACACAACACATCACACAGGCACAGCTCAAGTCTACTACACAATATAAGGTTACAAGCTACAAAATTAAACAGTCATAGAGTCACTAATGACATAACGCAAACTATGGGAGTGACCTACCTAATGACCTTACTTCTTTTTCTGATTATTTTGAATTCACATCATTATGGTTAACTTGGATCTACAAGATGAAATTGATGAAACTCTTAGTATAAATTGTCACTCCATTAATTATCCTGAGACATGTAAAGAATACATCACCTGTGAACATAATTTTAGAATACTATCTCTCAATATCCGAAGCTTACAACATAACTTCGACAGTTTTCTAGTGGTATTCAATCGCCTCGCAATCGAATTTGATATACTCGTTTTTACTGAATGTTGGCTCCATGCTAATACCATTATACGGAGACTTGTTAATTATAACGCCTATCATACATTTAAACATTCAAACAAAAGCGGGGGCGTAGTTCTTTACGCTAAAAACACACTCAAGGTAACTGTCATTGAATGCGATTTTGAAGAAGCCGATGGACTGATGGTTCAAGTAAACGATAGCTTCACAGTTATCGGTTTATATCGTCACCCTTGTTTTCGAAACGTCGACCGATTTATACAGTCATTAGATAAAAATTTACACAAAATTGAAAATAAAAACAAAATTATTGTAGTAGGTGATCTCAACATCAATCTTCTTTCTGACAACACAATTACGGCTCAAAGTGAGTACCAATATCTCTTATTAGAGCATGGTTTGTTACCCGCTATAACAATACCCACTAGAAAAAATGCTTGTTTGGATCACATATTCATTAAGGGCCATAAAGCGGCGGTCGGTGCCGTTGTTAAATGCACTATAACTGACCACGATATTGTAGTCGCCGGAATAACGACTACATTGATGACCCCAAACAATAAAATCAAAAAGATCTACATCAATCATACCGCCATCGACTCAGATTTAAAGCATGAGAACTGGTCCAGCGTACTACAAGAAACAGATGTAAACATAGCAGTGGGTGCGTTTAATAACATTTTGAACGCAGTAATTGACAAACATACGAAGATTATAATACATACGAGGAAGGAAAACAACAGGAAGGGTAAATATTGATTAAATAAATGGGGTTGCCATTTGGAAATCAGTTAAAATATACTATTGCTGGGGTAAGTTTACAGATAGTCGTGTAAAAAAGCAAAAAAGAATCAATGTCGACACATTCCCATTTGTTTTGTTAAATCTTGATTAAAGTAGATACGAAGGGTATACGTACAGTATTTAGTCAAAATTGATAAATATTCTGTATAATCCTTTATGATTTTTCTCTCTTCTTCTTTTTTCATTACAATGTAGCCGGGTTCTGTAACCGGACTCGTTTTATTGTTAATCTTTCCTATGTCGATACAGTACTCCAGTTTGTCGCGGCCGTTCCAGCTGTCATAATAATCTGGTACTTCAACATCAAACGGATCGCCCTAGAAATTAATAGTTGATTATAAAAATGATTAGTAACGGTGTTTATTTTTTGTTTATTTATTTTTTGACACATTGCTTGTCAACGGACAATCGGGATGATCGGTCACTTACTCGGCGGCACTTGTTCGAAACTCGTGCTTACACTCGGACTCGTTCACCATACAAGTGACACGGCGGCTCGGAATTTATATTTGTGCGTTGTGTGTACGTGTTGGAAATCTGGTGCTCTCACCACGGCAACGGCGGCGGAGAAGACATTATATCAAGTAAGTGAGCGTTTTATCCCGGTTATAAAGAGACATACTTTCGGCATATATTAGCCTAGGAAGTGGACTGTATATTTAAAATTGGCTGGAGGTAGATACCCCTGAAAATAATATATGCCGAAAGTATGTCTCTTTATAACCGGGATAAAACGCTCACTTACTTGATATAATGTCTTCTCCGCCGCCGAGTGTGGGTGTGGTGGTTGCCACCCCAGCTAGACTTGGGGTTAGGTATTAGGTACATAGACTCTGTCATAAATTCGAAGGGCCTTCTTTAGCCGTGTAAATAAAATAACACTGCTCTGCAATTAATGGTAAATATAGCGAAAAATAATAGCAAATTTAAACGACCCACTGATATAGGTAATACGCCTGATATATGGTAGTCGTGTCTTAGTCACAAGCGATTGTGGTATCCAGTATATGAAGCGTGCGTCACTGGGAATTATGACACAGTATTGTTAGCACTACTCGCACTAACGCAATTCTATTAAAGTGTAAATGATATAGACGTACTAAATGGTTCACGTTAAATACTATGCCATCAAAAACAAAACCTGTAAAAAAATAAGTCTCGCAATTTAGTTCTTCTACCGTAAAAAATTGTGAGATCCATGTAATACCAAGCCGGTTACTTTATTTTCCTATTTAAGGGACCTTCGGTCTTAAGTTATTCTGAAATTAGCTAACCTAACAACACCTTTGAGATTAAATACATTAACTTGGCCATCACATGAAAACAAAATGTATCTCACAAGTGATACATATTATATTAAACAAGATTGTTTAGTGCTTGGAAAAGAGCTGTCTGACACTACGAGTCTTACGTGCGATGATGCTTTTTCCTTCCCACTCTCCATTTCCCCGCATACCTAACGCGGGATGCAGCGGTTGCGGTCAGACTATAAAATGACACATTACATACTAGGAACCAAATTAGATTAATATAAGCAACCTAGCCAAAATCCTTTTTATGATGTTCTTGAAAATAAAACAAAATTTGTATTGGTACAGTTCGTAGGAAGCAACAGGCAAATAATAAATTAAGATTTCGTCTATTTTACGTAGATATAATCATTCAGGGTTGTCTCTCTCACGCTCTATTTGGTAGTCCAAGTATAGAAATTATTTTAAATCGTATATTTCAATTTACACCGAATAGTTGGGATCTAGATCCCTTTGTATGCTTTGTTAGCTTACCGTCACTGGTTATTAAGTGACCGTGGTCCCTTTTTTTTTTCACGAACTGACTACGCTATTGACCCGACAGGGTCTTCACAGCTGCACCGGACTATTGACCGTGGTCATTTTGATAACACTAAGTCAATTAGTATATATTGAACATGCTAACATTTTCAAACATTGTTCACCGATTTATTATAAGTTCCTACATGTCACAAGTAATAACAGGACCACAAAAATTCATTGCTTAAAATGTTAGATATTAAAAAATGATAAGAAACTCACCTTTAATATGTAATTATTTTGTAAATCTTCACTAACTTCGGTTGTATCATGACATTTGTTCTGCTTCGTACAGAGCTTAAACTCGCAATGTATATCAATTTTTATAACATCATTGCCTGATTTCGTTAAGGTTGAATTACAAATTTTCGAAATATTCCCATTGCGTAAATAGTTTTTATCACAAATTATTAAATTCACTAAGGCTGTTAATAATAGTAGCACTTCGAAGGTGTTCATTTTGCTCGTCTAATATAAAGCACGCCTAATACTGTACTGAAACTCAGTTCAATATGAATGAATAAAGTATGAATAAACTAGTTACGATGTGTTTGTATAACATAACTTCTGAGTTTGTTAATATGTTATGTATATATATACTTATATATAATAAACATATATTAATAACTACCTAAAATAGAACTGTTTAAGGAAATAATTTGTGAGATTTTTATTGTATGAAATTAAATATCACTACATATTAATATAATTACAATAAAGCAACATCCTCTACCACGTCTGAATGGATTTTCATGAGTTTTCAGCAGTAAATACAGCGCTTCATGAGGAAGTTTTAGATATACAATCCCAAGCCGAGGTGTGCCGCGCACCCTTGAGCTAGTTGTCAAAATAAAATCGGCTGAGTTCCTTAAGCGCTCGCCTTAGTAGTTCGGTGAAGCTGTTAAGACCTTGCTAGGTCAATAGCGTAATCAGTTCGAAAAAAAAAGATATACTATTTGTGATTTTTTTTATTATCAGGGTAAGACAACGTCCGTCGGGCTCACTAGTATGAAATAAATATTTCTTAAAAGACATCATGGTGTAAGATGATAAACACGGCACACCTAGAAGGGACTGGCCCTCGAGTGCAGCTGTCAGTACATACCAACAGGTTCTTAGCGACAGATTTTCTACTTGAGCGTGGTAGCTAGCCAGGCTAACTTTAAAAAACCCTACCACTATACTATAGTTACATCACAGTGTTTTCCTTTATCTGAAGCTCCAACTTAGTTGCAAGGATTCGAACCTTTTTTTTTTATTGTAGCACGGCAAAATGACTGCTCGGTGCCTTATGGTAAGCACAGTACAATCCAAAAACAACGGCGACCACCGAGTGACACACTGTCCATCGCCAGTCGCCGCTGTCATGTCGGCCTGCAAAAAACTGGATATGCACAAGCTGATCCCGAATCGCGACCCACAGAAGCGAATCACTATGACGGAATTTTTCGCCATATACATGGTGGTTGTGAGCCATTCAGGCTGTAAAACCCTACCACCCCGCTTTCGCCATTGCCTCGTTCGTTATTCAGCAGGGTGCACCACGTGCAGGTGAAGTTGGCTTGGATGTCTCAAGTTTTATGATGTTATTCGACACCCCTTACACCCCAAAATCATAATCATATATTAACTTTAAAAAAGTCCCTAATCTCTAGTTCCGCGTATTGCTTTATATTTTTTGCTAGACGTCCTGTGCCTAGAAGAATTCTTATACATGAACTGGAGACGGTGGGGCTATATCATTTTTGTAAATCCGTCTTTAGAACATAGACTTTTATATTGTCACTAGCTGCGTCTGCGACTTCGTCTGCGTGAAATCTTATATAAATAACCATGTTTAATATAGTCATATGAATCTATAAAGTCCATTTACTTATTATTATTTACGTACTTACTACTTATTATTTACGTTTCTCTCGTACTTAAGTCGCGTCGTCATTAAAATTACAATAACTTTTGATAGACAGAACCGATTTTAATGAAATAGAGACTAAATGTCATTCGAAGATATGCTTTATGATTTCCTTTGTGAGGTTTTATCCTGAACCCAGTACTTCAACAGTGATGCGTATTTAACAAACAGGCAGACAGACAGACATTACTAAAAATGATTGAAATCTGTTTTATAACTTATTCCTAGACACCCGCAACGATTTTTTTTTTACAAAAATCTAATAATCACCTGATGTTAAGTGATCACCACCGTCCATGGACACTAACAACCCAGAGGAGTTGCAAGTGCGTTACCACCCTTTGGGGGGAATGGTTAGGGGAGGGAGAGGGAGAGGAGAGAGGAGAGGGGAGGGGATGTGGGCCTTCGGCGCTCTCACTGACCGAACGAAACACAACAATGCAAGCACTGTTACTTCACGTCGGTTTTCT
>MU159825.1:1756-17827 GCA_015888305.1 Antheraea pernyi | reverse complement strand
TGCAAGTGCGTTACCTCCCTTTGGGGGGAATGGTTAGGGGAGGGAGAGGGAGAGGAGAGAGGAGAGGGGAGGGGATGTGGGCCTTCGGCGCTCTCACTGACCGAACGAAACGCAATAATGCAAGCACTGTTACTTCACGTCGGTTTTCTATGAGAGGGTGGTACTACCCCTGACTAGCCGACCCATTCATGCTGAAACCAGTAATAGTTTCAACGTGGCTCTACCACCATTAAAAATTTAACACATAAAAAGACATAACCACATAAAAAGAGAATTTATATTATTATGCTTGCAATAATTATATTCCGGTGCATTTCGATAGTGGTATCTACCCTTTTATTGGTATATACAGGGAAAATCCTACGATTTTATAATAAATAAAACATTAAGATAACACATAAAAAGACATAACCACATAAAAAGAGAATTTATATTATTATGCTTGCAATAATTATATTCCGGTGCATTTCGATAGTGGTATCTACCCTTTTATTGGTATATACAGGGAAAATCCTACGATTTTATAATAAATAAAACATTAAGATTCTAAAAGTATTAAAACTTACCAATTATCCGGCAAACGTGTGCCGTCATTATATCGGGAAAAAATTCTTTAACGATTCTTATCGTAAATGTAGCTAAGAGGCTGATAGTGTATGCCATTTGAATTATACCGGCGATGTTCCTTAGCTCAGGAAGCATGCTGTATACTATTAATACTAGAAGTAAAAAGAAGCAGGAAATGATGAGACCTGGAACAAATATAACGAATAGGTTTATAACCTGAAGCCCAATACATTTAAAAAAAGGGAAAGGTCTGTGAGTATTGATGATTCTTATTTACTCTTTGACACAAAACGTATTGAATGAATTTTCATGAAACTAAGTAATAAAACACTTATATTAGAATAAAACACAGTCAAACAAGAAAGACAAACAAAGATATCATATATATTAATACGTGAAGCCTAAACTTTGTATCCCTTTTTAACGGAATTGCGCGAACGAATGAACGTGAAATTTGGCATAGTTAAAGTTTATATGGAGGAGAAGTGCAGAAAGCTACTTATTTTATATAAAATGCATCTGCGTCCGACATTTCCTTGATCCGCATGATGGCGTCGATCGTTGATCGTCCTTTGCGGAATCCAAACTGTTGCTCAGATATATTTGGCCCTGTTGTAGCCAAGTGTGTGACCAAGCGCCGTGCGATAACGCGCTCCAACAGTTTACCGACTTCATCTAGAAGCACTATTGGCCGGTATGCCGAGGGAGAATCCGCAGGGCGCCCGTGCTTCCTTAAAAGGACCAGGCGGCCCTCCTTCCATTGTCCAGGGAAAGTACCTGTCTGCAAGCATGCGCTAAATAGTTGTTGGAGTCTGCCACCTAAGGACCCAAGCGCAATCACCCAGGCACGTCCCGGAACACCATCTGGTCCTGGGGTCGTGTTTTTGGAGCGAAGCTTCGCCACCGCCTTGTTGAGCTCTAACTCGGATACCACAGGCACTTCCACGGCTGCCGCGAGCATTGATGCCATAGGCAGTCTTGCGATTGGAGGATCCTCCGGTTGCCTTGGAAATAGAGCGTTCATAATGTCATCTAGTTGGTTCGCTGGCAGACTCTGCGTTATGGGCGGTACCCACGGTCGTACCATCTTCATCACCATTCGATAGGGTCTCCCCCAAGGGTCCCTATTTAGCGTCTCCAGTAACTGATCTCTGGCTAGGCTCTTCGCCCTCCTAACAGCTATCTGCAAGGTCTTCTTCGTTGCCCGGTATGCTTCATGTAACTGGGCTTCTACCACTTCGTTTCTATTCCGGCGAAGCCTACGATGCCTGGCGAGTACTCGCCTTGCGCGGATACACGCGGTACGCAGACTCCCTATCTCCTGCGTCCACCAGTAAACTTTCCGTTTAGGCGGATGGGGTTTAGCTCGAGGCATGCCCGCATCACAAACTCGCACCATTGTTCCTCGAAACCACTCTACCTCCTCCGCAATATTAACTGGCATATCCGGAACCGGAGACCACGCTGCCACAATGGAGGCCTCCTCCAACAAACCCGCGTTTAGACGTTTGATAGCCCATCTGTTGTTCGACGAGCGATTCATTGTTATGACTACCTGCGTCGACGACGGCCGTATACTGAACGTAATGTATGAGTGGTCAGACAGAGTTTCTGCCTCCTCGACCACTCTCCAATCTTGGACCCGTTGCGCTATATCTGTGGTGGCAAATGTGATGTCCACTATGGATCCACCTCGTTGCCTGGTGCAGGTAAACACCGACCCCCGATTGACAACGATGAGGCCTGCCATTACTGCCCAGTCCTGCAAAACTCTTCCCCTTACGTCCGTGACGGGTGACCCCCAAGCGTAAGACTTCGCGTTGAAGTCACCGGCCACGAGTATGGAGCTAGGACGGATTTGACCGATGACAGCTCCAACCGTGTCAAGAAAGTCTTCGAATTCCGCTACTGTTTTATTCGGGGAGAAGTACACCCCTATTATAACAATCCGGCCCCACTGGACAACTACGAATCCGGTTCCTCGGGTCTTAAGGACCATAAGTGGTGAACCTTCGTAGTTTGAGGAGATGATGGCCACCGAACTCGCTAGGTCTCCCGCCCAGTTATCCTCAGATGATACACGGTAAGGTTCAGCAACTATTGCAATCTGAATCAACCACTCCGCCATAGATTGGAGGAGGAGATCTTGCGCTGCTGCCGAATGATTCAGGTTTGCTTGAAGCATCTTGTAAACCATACTGTTAGGTGGTCTTCAGAGTAGACGTCCCCTCAGTCCTACCGGATTGACCAGGCAACGCGCCAACTTTCGGATGTTTGGATGCCTGCCCTACCTTTTCCCTTCCTCCTCTCCTACTCTGGGTGCATGAGCAAGCCCGGCTACCCAGTCTATGGTTTGCTGGTAGGCTAACAGCTTCACACACTGTGCAGTGCGGTGTCGCGGAGCATTCCTTGGCCATGTGGCCAGATCCTCCACAGCGATAGCACTGTCCACTGCGGTCTATGCCTGCCGTGCATCGTTGTTTAATGTGACCTGTTTCCAAACAACGAAAACAACGCTCGATTCTGGGGTGCAACAATTGCACCCGCGCCGCAACCCAACCAAGCAGCAACTTACCATCCTGGGTTAGCTTCTTCGCGGCTGGTGTAGGGCAGCGAACCCAAGCCGTTCCGAGGCCATAAGGGGATCCGCGAATTTCCCCAACCTTCACCTTGTCCGCCGGGCAGCCTCCTTTCATTGATATTGCGGCAACGATCTCCTCTTTAGTGACCGCATCATCAAGACCTGTTAGGCGCACCTCCGCACATTTCGTCGGTCGAGTCACCAAGACCTTGCCCTCGCCGAGTTCCTCACCAAAGATCTCCTTTAGCTTCTCTGCTAGTCGATCGGCCTTCTCCGAGCTGGTTGCTCCCGGTACCTTCAGCAGTCGAGCTCCTGTCGCTGTCTCGCTCACCTTTACGAAGGGAATTCCGAGGGCAGCCGTATCAACTTTGCCTTTAGCTATCGCTAGTACCTTATTATAGTTGAGTTCTATATCTTCTATCCCTGGTGTGATGGTCAGCACTATCGCAGTGGAACGTGGAACAGCAAGCTTTACCGAAGTCGTCTTCGATACTTCTGCTCTGTTCTGATGCATTTGCTTGGCGCGGCTGACCACCTGCTTCCAGTCTCCTACGATCGGCGTGGGTGCAGATCTCTGTCTCCTCTTCCATCCCTCCTTCATACTGGGTGGAACCTTTGAGGGAGCAGATGGTGCGATTGATGCAGCCGCCTCCTGCGCTGCCAAATTACCCTTCTTTTTCCTCTGCGGCCTTCTCTTTTTCTTCTCAATGGCAGTCATCTCACCTACAGCGTTGACGTGCCTAGGAGCTTCGACGCGTGTACTCATTAAGCTATCTACCTTAACAGACAATGCATACACCATCTCTTCGAGTCTTGTATCCTGACGTGGGAGAGGAGGTGACTTATCTCTCACTACGCGCGCTGTACGCGAAGGAGGAAGAGGGCCGTCTACCACTATCGCCGCCTCGGAAGGGATGACCTCAGTTGCTTCAACTAGATTGCAAACCTTGTCCATCTGCGCCTTTAGCTCGCTGACCTCGTTGCGGAGCTTAATTAGCTCTTCGGCTTGTTGCACATGTTCCTCTCTGACCTTCTTGTAGGCCGCCTGTAATTTTTGAAATTCCTCAGTGGAGGTCCGGTTGCACACTTCGTTGATAACCTCAACGATAGATGCAGTCGCGTCATTTAGAGCTTTCACACATATGCCCTGCAGGTGCCCCGATTTACTCGTGACACAACGGATTACTTCTACGTCGTCAAGCACCCTCTTGTGTAGATCCACTGAAGGTTTCTCTCGAGGGTCTATTGGAGTCGCCTTCCGTCTCGCTGCCCGTTCTTTGCGCGCTCGCCATGCCACCACCTCGATTTCCTGCTCCGCTTTCCTCTGAATCTCCTCCTTCTCCAGAAGCCCAAGATTGGCCTTCGCTGCGGCCAGGCAAGGGTCCTCCCCCGTAGTTATGGGGTGATCTCTTTTAGGTTGAGACTCTTTGGCCACCAAAGGAGAAGATCGTCCTACCTCTGTCGTCTCAGTATCGGACGCCACCGACTCCGGCTTGTGCAACGAAGCAGGTGGGTCGTTACTATCATCACTGCCCTGGGCTGACTGATATTCGAGAGCTGACTCGCCTATCATTTCCAAGGCCACTTTCGAAATCCTAGAAGCAATAGCCATGGTCGTCATATTATTCGCAGCATTAATGGTCCGTGATCCTGCCCTGGTCCGTGTTGCTAATGGTCGTAGCAAAGTTGTGCCCCCCCCAGAAACGGTGGGGCAGCCCGAGCCGAGAGGCTCGGGGAGGGATTCTCCGCTGCCTGAGGCAGCGGTACCCTCCTGGGGTATTACTCTTTTAGACTTTGCTTTCATTTTTTCGTTCGTCCCCGTCGAGTTCGCAGTACGCCTGCCAGGATTAGTTAAACCACTAACACGCCAGCCGCTGTCCGGTACTAGGCCGTTGGGATCCAGATGGACCCTCCTCCGCCCTAGCCCGGTACTGAATGCGCTGCTCACACGCCACACTCAGGAGTGTTTATCGGCTCTCCAGCCTAGAACCGTAGTGTTCCGCGCCAACAGGGCCACCTCGAGTAGGATGTGGCTCTTCACCACGCACTACGATCTTGGAGGGCAGGCTAAGGCTTCACAAGGAGCTGTATTGCGCTTGTTGTTCCCTCCCTGTGGTTCCGAGGTACCCCCCCTCGTACCCCATACTTCGACCCTAACTACCCTCCTTACAATCCTAAGCCGAGGTGTGCCGCGCACCCTTGAGCTAGTTGTCAAAATAAAATCGGCTGAGTGCCTTAAGCACTCGCCTTAGTAGTCCGGTGAAGCTGGTAAGATCTTGCTAGGTCAATAGCGTAGTCAGTTCGAAAAAAAAAAGATATACTATTTGTGATTTTTTTTATTATCAGGGTAAGACAACGTCCGTCGGGCCCACTAGTATGAAATGAATATTTCTCAAATGACGTCGTGGTGTAAGATAATAAACACGGCAAACCTAGAAGGGACTGGCTCTCGAGTGCAGCTGTCAGAACATACCAACAGGTTCTTAGCGACAGATTTTCTACTTGAGCGTGGTAGCTAGCCAGGCTAACTTTAAAAAACCCTACCACTATACTATAGTTACATCACAGTGTTTTCCTTTATCTGAAGCTCCAACTTAGTTGCAAGGATTCGAACCTTTTTTTTTATTGTAGCACGGCAAAATGACTGCTCGGTGCCTTATGGTAAGCACAGTACAATCCAAAAACAACGGCGACCACCGAGTGACACACTGTCCATCGCCAGTCGCCGCTGTCATGTCAGCCTGCAAAAAACTGGATATGCATATGCTGATCCCGAAACGCGACAGAAGCGAATCACTATGACGGGCTTTTTCGCCATATACATGGTGGTTGCGAGCCAGTCAGGCTGTAAAACCCTACCACCCCGCTTTCGCCATTGCCTCGTTCGTTATTCAGCAGGGTGCACCACGTGCAGGTGAGGTTGGCTTGGATGTCTCAAGTTTTATGATGTTATTCGACACCCCTTACACCCCAAAATCATAATCATATATTAACTTTAAAAAAGTCCCTAATCTCTAGTTCCGCGTATTGCTTTATATTTTTTGCTAGACGTCCTGTGCCTAGAAGAATTCTTATACATGAACTGGAGACGGTGGGGCTATATCATTTTTGTAAATCCGTCTTTAGAACATAGACTTTTATATTGTCACTAGCTGCGTCTGCGACTTCGTCTGCGTGAAATCTTATATAAATAACCATGTTTAATATAGTCATATGAATCTATAAAGTCCATTTACTTATTATTATTTACGTACTTACTACTTATTATTTACGTTTCTCTCGTACTTAAGTCGCGTCGTCATTAAAAGTACAATAACTTTTGATATAGTGAACTGATTTTTATGAAATAGAGACTAAATGTCATTCGAAGATATGCTTTATGATTTCCTTTGTGAGGTTTTATCCTTAACCCAGGACTTCAACAGTGATGCGTATTTAACAAACAGGCAGACAGACAGACAGACATTACTAAAATTTTTTTTTTTTTATTGCCTAAGTGGCAAACAAGCAGGTGGGTCACCTGCTGTTAAGTGATCACCACCGTCCATGGACACTAACAACACCAGAGGAGTCGCAAGTGCGTTGCCACCCTTTGGGGGGAAGGGATTAGGGGAGGGAGAGGGAGGGGAGGTGGTCCTCCGGCGCTCTCACTGGCCGAACGAAACGCAACAATGCAAGCACTGTTACTTCACGTCGGTTTTCTATGAGAGAATGGTACTACCCCGGGCGAGCCGACCCATTCAAGCTGAAACCAGTAATAGTTTCAATGTGGCGCTACCACCAAATGATTGAAATCTGTTTTATAGCTTATTCCTAGACATCCGCAACGATTTGTTTTACAAAAATCTAAAAAGTACAGCCACGTTAGATTTACGTTCTTATTATTAAGGTTGAAGTAAATTCTCAAAGAACATTGCGTACGTACTGAATAATTGTTGAAGTCAAATTTCGATTATCACCAGACTTTTTTTGGGGTGTAAAGGGTGTCCAATAACATCATAAGACTTCAGACACCCAAGCCAACCTCACCTGCATGTGGTGCACCCTGCTGAGAAACGAACGAAGCAATGGCGACAGCGGGGTGGTAGGGCTTTACAGCCTGACTGGGTCGCAACCACCATGTATATGTCGAAATGGCTCGTCATAGCGATTCGCTTCTGCGGGTCGCGTTTTGGGATCATCCTGCGCAAATCCAGCTTTTCACAGGCCGTCATGACAGCGGCGACCGGCGATGGATAGTGTGTCACTCGCTGGTCGCCATTGTTTTTGAATTGTACTGTGCTTACCATCAGGCATAGGGCAGTCATTTTGCAGTGCCACAATAAAAAAAAGACTGGGATATAACCTCCTTGAAATAAACTGGCAGGAGACATAATAAAACTAATGTGATTTGTAAGGTATTATTTTTTTTTTCTTTCCTTAAGCTAATAAATCCGTTTGTCAAGAGTATACGGATTTATCTAAAGCTTTTGATAAAATAAATTGTTGAATATTACTGATAACATTTTTTGCGGTAAATACACGGCGACTTGCTATTAGACGAATCGAATCCTATGTTTATAAATCGCAGTCTTTTAAGATCTAAGATTCTGGAGATTTATTCTAGCATTTCTCAAGGATCTTATCTTGACCCGTTTATATTTACATGATATATTAGTGACATAGAATATTGTTTCAATGAGCATTTTTTTTTCTTCTTCTTATCTGCAGACTCACGGTCCGCACCATTTTTTTGCTATCGTTTTATTTAATGTGTAAGTAAAAAATCGTATCAGTGGGCTTCTATTGGGTGTTGCTTTTTTTATTATTTTTATTTTATTTAAGTATATATTTATTTCTTAATTTTTATGATTTCATTTAACTATTTTATGAGGGATTTTTTTTAAACACGTTATTGCCTTTATGGCGTTTTCATTCCGGTCCCCTATCGCCATCTTTAGGTTAGGCTCTTTAGGTTCAATGAACATTGCCATCTACTATGTACGCGACAGAGTTGTTAATGTTATTCAATCAGAGCTTAAGTGTAAGCTGCCCAAAGGACATCAATATTTTTAATAAATATTGATCATTAAATCAACTATTTATTAATAGTAACCAACTCTACGTCAACCGAGAACATAATCTTGTACTTACTAAATTCAAATTCTCATAGCGTATGAATAGAATTGGATTAATTAATAATGCTACTATGCCTTATCTTAAAGATGTTATGTTTTCAAACAACGGTGCTTTAGGTATTCTTTTATGTTTAATATCTAAATAATTAAATAGAAACAAACATATTACTTCTAAAAATGTTGTTGCACTAACTAAGGAAGATGGTATGGCACATTGATAAACATAAATTCACATACAAAGGTTTATTGTCCTTACGCCATCAATTTGTTTTATGTAATAGGCAATGTCATTATTCATGATAATTAACACCTTGACTGCTACGTTTGTCATGTGTGACCGGCCATGGTTTCTCTTGTGAAACCACGGTGGTCGTTGGAGACTGGAGCGTTAGATCTTTTTAGAATTGTAAAAAGCGTGGCGTCCTAAAGGAAACATGTAGTTACGGCGTGGCAGTCAAACTGTTAAAAGATTGTTTCTTACATTGCGTTGGGAAATACAATAATATTGTCTTGTTTATTAAAGTTACCAAACGACATAATTTATTCAATGTTATATGTTTAATACAACTGTAAGTTAAAATATATTTCCGAAAGGAAACAAAAACATAGCGCACCTTGTGAATGCTGCGATGTTTTAGAAAAACAAATAAATATATCTAATGCTGTTGACGTATATAACTGACGACAATTATTAACGTAACTATTATATTGACTTGTTTTTTTCCTTGTACAATCAAAGTAGACTATATGCTACAAATCACAAATAGTAATATATTATCAAAATACCACAAGAAATATCATATATTCCGCCAAGTATTCCTAAATTATTAAATGTTTGTCAATAGAATTATTACTATTATTTATTCAAAATTATAAAGAAATTACTAAAAAATAAGATATGCCACGTTGTACCCATGAAATGCATTATCCAACCACCACTACCCAGTGCTTTAGGAAACAACTATCGTATATACCTACCAGTGTTTTCGCTATTCTATTGGGACTGTTGTGAAGTCTACCTAGGATGGATACTGCTTTCCTACGCATGATCTTATAAAAGTTATGCAAGCATTTCAAAAGCGCTACCGAATCGCAGCAGTCCCAAGACTGATCGACAGATATTATATTGAACGCGCAAGGTATTGATTGGCTGTAGTTAATCCATAGGCTGCTCGTGTAAAAACATTGGTAAAATGTTGTGAATAGATAGATTTTTACTTCATCACTACATTGAGCAAACCTATGGAAACGTATTCCGTCTAACTGCAAGCGCTATACGTTTGATGGACTTGTTGGTATTTTATATCCCACGACCTGTGTCTGCGACTCCGTCCTCGTGAAACCTAATGTTAAAACAGTTACTAATAAAATCATCTGAACAAAGTGCATCTACTTCTGTATTTTTCTCACGTACTTAAGTTGCGTCGTAATTAAAATTACAATATTTGTATAGAGTGAACCGATTTTAACGAAACGAACACTAACGGGGTTATTACAAGAAACCTACAATCTCATTTTTTTTTATCGTAGGCACAGCAAAGTGACTGTACTGTGCCTGGTGGTGAGCATAGAATAATCCAAAAACAACAGCGACTACCGAGAGACACGCTATCTCTCACCGGCGCCGCTGTCATGCCGACGATATCATGGGTAGGTGGTATTTCTGGGTGATATTGAATTAAATGTGGTCTGTACATTATAAGGAATAGTGATACACTCAATATCATTGTTTGGAAAAGTAATGGATACACAATAGAATCAAATGATGAATCCAACACAAAGATGTTTTTAATACTACTATTTAATCATTTGAAGTAAGTTCACGATAAAAAAATACTATACAATAAAATATTAACATTGACTTTGGCAATATTGCTTTATTTATGACAAAGTGAAGCAAAGTGACATGAAGTGAAAGCAGTCCTGTTTTACCTAAAAATTTTGACATTCAATAAGACCAAAGAGAATAATGATTATTTCAGTGGTTCCATAAATTTACTAAAGTTAATCTATTTATCAATTAATTAGTAATGTATGTTATGAATTATATATTATAAAATTAACCTACAATTTGACCAGTTGATTTCAAAGGGCATGAAATTATGCAACGTCAGTCATGTTAAAAATATTAAAGAGGTAATGGGAACGTAAGAGTAAAAGGAAGGATGTCACAACGTCCTTTTCATTTGCATGTGCGTATATGTTGTATAAAATTCAAGCAGTAGTGTGAGTAATGTATATTTTCATTAATTTAATAAGCTTGTAATGCATTTTATACAAAAAAAAGCTCTGTGCACTTCTTCTTCATATAAACTTTAACCATGCTAAATTGCAAGATCATCCGTCCGCGCGATTCGCTTAAAAAAGAATACAAAGTTTTGGCTTCACGTATTAATATATAAGAAGATGATGATATCATGTTGGTCGAGTGTCAATCAATCCGATGCCCGCAGATTCGAACCCTGGCATGTATCAACGGATTTTACCAACTTCGCATACATTTGCTAATTTAAATTAATAACACTTTGGCTGACAGTGAGTGATAACGTCGTGAGAAAACCTGAACCTGAGAAATATTCTTGCAGGTACCAATCACCGTATGTGGGAAAATATAGAATTGTGGATTTCTCGAAGTTTGAAATCGCCAATACGACGTGGGCTGGCGTGATGATTATGCCGACACATTCCTTTGGGAAGATACCTACATCCATACAGTGGGTCTCTTAGAAGCTGATACTGATGACAATTACCATATATTAGCCTTTGTCAGCGGTTTCGTTTGTGTTAATGTAGATTTGATCGACATTTCAGCTTCAGATTTTTTTCTAGATTAAATGCAGTGTATGTAAAATTTCATAGTCAGTTGAATACTAACGGAAAAGCGTAACAAACAAACAAACTCATATTTATAATATTAGTAAAAATTAGGATATAGAACCTTTCAGGCTACATATTATTTCGCTTTTAAATAGGGGACTAAGCAATAATTATAAAATTTAATAGCGGTAACACAATTGGTAAAAGTGGCATGAGTTTAATATTTTTTACAATAAAGTCCCAAAACATATTACCGAATTGCCGAACTGTAAATTTAAGCTCCATGTCAAGCGGGTCTTAATGTCGAAAGGCTATTATAGAGTGGATCAATATGTGAACGATGGTGGTATCTGGAATTGACTCCTCTCTGTGCATCCACGAAAAATGGTATTGTAACGTATAATATATTCCAAATATATGTTAAAAACATGTACTCGATCGAGTTTCTTGCCGGTTCTTCACGATGACTGGGTTGTTTTTCGAGCGTGGGTTGTTTATTAGGGCCTAAACTGAATAAAGTATTTTTAATTTGATTTGATTAATGGAGTATAAAGTTACAAAAAAGACATACCACAACTTAATTTAGACAAAAAATGCAGATACCAAGTAACAATAAAACCATTTTCTCGTGGACGCCGTCGCCGGCATCAGTTAACCTTCTAACATATACTATTTAACTAGTTATGTTATGTACCAAGCCTTACAATAGAATACATATACAGTATTTTCCTAAACATGAATATATTACAAGGTAAATTATATTGTCGGTCGCTCCGCTGTAACAAGTACATTAAATGTAACTTGGAAAAGTAATGGATATACAATAGAATCAAATGATGAATCTAAAACAAAGATGTTTTTAATACTACTATTTAATCATTTGAAGTAAGTTCACGATAAAAAAATACTATACAATAAAATATTAACATTGACTTTGGCAATATTGCTTTATTTATGACAAAGTGAAGCAAAGTGACATGAAGTGAAAGCAGTCCTGTTTTACCTAAAAATTTTGACATTCAATAAGACCAAAGAGAATAATGATTATTTCAGTGGTTCCATAAATTTACTAAAGTTAATCTATTTATCAATTAATTAGTAATGTATGTTATGAATTATATATTATAAAATTAACCTACAATTTGACCAGTTGATTTCAAAGGGCATGAAATTATGCAACGTCAGTCATGTTAAAAATATTAAAGAGGTAATGGGAACGTAAGAGTAAAAGGAAGGATGTCACAACTTCGGTCTCTTCTACTCTTGTACCTTCATACTTAAAACTATTCTAGTTATATATATTTATCTCACTTTATGACATGCCTGAATCATACTAACCTATTACGCCTCAACTTCTCTGTCACTGGTGATATTTTCAAACTTCATCTGAAATTTTCATTTTTATTCTATCTTTGGCTTCACGTATTAATATATAAGAAGATGATGATATCATGTTGGTCGAGTGTCAATCAATCCGATGCCCGCAGATTCGAACCCTGGCATGTATCAACGGATTTTACCAACTTCGCATACATTTGCTAATTTAAATTAATAACACTTTGGCTGACAGTGAGTGATAACGTCGTGAGAAAACCTGAACCTGAGAAATATTCTTGCAGGTACCAATCACCGTATGTGGGAAAATATAGAATTGTGGATTTCTCGAAGTTTGAAATCGCCAATACAACGTGGGCTGGCGTGATGATTATGCCGACACATTCCTTTGGGAAGATACCTACATCCATACAGTGGGTCTCTTAGAAGCTGATACTGATGACAATTACCATATATTAGCCTTTGTCAGCGGTTTCGTTTGTGTTAATGTAGATTTGATCGACATTTCAGCTTCAGATTTTTTTCTAGATTAAATGCAGTGTATGTAAAATTTCATAGTCAGTTGAATACTAACGGAAAAGCGTAACAAACAAACAAACTCATATTTATAATATTAGTAAAAATTAGGATATAGAACCTTTCAGGCTACATATTATTTCGCTTTTAAATAGGGGACTAAGCAATAATTATAAAATTTAATAGCGGTAACACAATTGGTAAAAGTGGCATGAGTTTAATATTTTTTACAATAAAGTCCCAAAACATATTACCGAATTGCCGAACTGTAAATTTAAGCTCCATGTCAAGCGGGTCTTAATGTCGAAAGGCTATTATAGAGTGGATCAATATGTGAACGATGGTGGTATCTGGAATTGACTCCTCTCTGTGCATCCACGAAAAATGGTATTGTAACGTATAATATATTCCAAATATATGTTAAAAACATGTACTCGATCGAGTTTCTTGCCGGTTCTTCACGATGACTGGGTTGTTTTTCGAGCGTGGGTTGTTTATTAGGGCCTAAACTGAATAAAGTATTTTTAATTTGATTTGATTAATGGAGTATAAAGTTACAAAAAAGACATACCACAACTTAATTTAGACAAAACATGCAGATACCAAGTAACAATAAAACCATTTTCTCGTGGACGCCGTCGCCGGCATCAGTTAACCTTCTAACATATACTATTTAACTAGTTATGTTATGTACCAAGCCTTACAATAAAATACATATACAGTATTTTCCTAAACATGAATATATTACGAGGTAATTTATATTGTCGGTCGCTCCGCTGTAACAAGTACATTAAATGTAACTTAATTACATAGTATTGTGTTACAGTATTGGACGTGCCTTTATTGAAAATTTCATAATGATTACCTTCAAATTAATACTATTATTAACGGCATTAGTGAATAAAGTATACTGTGAAGTAAATAAAACAAAAGCTCAAAACGTTTCTAATATTTGTAATAATACGCTATACACAGATTTAAAAAACTTTGCGGTGAATATTGATAAGTATTGCAAAGGAAGAACCTGCATAGCGAAATGTTGTCCAAGTGGTCAGATACTTACTATATCAAGGAAAGGTACCTTTTGTGAACCAGCGAAGTCTTCAGTTGACTACTCAAAGTTCTGTATACACAACAACGATTTCAAAAACAGGGCCGTGTGTTCTAAGACCCTGAATGATTACAAATTAGTTCTGAACAAGAAATTTCATCCCGGTGGTAACAACACGTGTATTCAAAATCCTACATTTATTAGAAAAGAATATCAAAATTTTTACATAGTGGAAGTAAGTTAATTATAGTTAATATATGTATTTAAGAATATCTTACTATATAAACAATTCATGTTTGTGTAACCGCTTACAAGTGTAACTGTATTAATAAATCTATTCATAGATATTATATACATTTTTTGTTTGTCTGTATTTCACGATTGAAGTAAAGAATGGATTGACCAAATACCATGCAATTTCGTACACAGAAAGTGTATTTTATTCCAGAATAAAAACTTATAAGAAATTAAAGAAATGTACTAAAACCCTTACCTATCGGAATTGGAGCTGTTTGGGAGTTCCAAAACATCAAAATGTTACTTAGTATGATTTTCCAATATCGATATAATGAGAAAAGGTTTTAGTACAGTTTCATTATATACTTAACGTATATAAAAGGCTTATAATTTTACTGCTAGGTGGTTTATCCTGAGAATTTCTCAACTAGAGGCTTGAAGACTTCTATAGAATTATACTGCAGTGGAATAACTACTTTTATTTCACTAAAAACTAAATTAAACGTTTATTACTAATTGTATAATTCAAATAAAGAACAACAATGTTGTAATCGCATTTAACTAAGCTGCTACTAACAGATCAAAGTCTGGAATAGTATCCAAACTAGGATAGTTACCTCGTTTACACATCAGTGTAATAGTCTAGTCGACAAGTTGAAAATGGTACAAAATAGAGATACTGCTCTTAAAATTATGTGCGATATGTATGATAGCTCATTGGATCCGGAATGACGTCTAGAAAAATGTGCCAAAAGTGTGTATTAGCACATAAAAAATTGCAAAAGTTATAAACATTTAAAGTTGAAAAAAAAATGGTTTTTCGTTTTTTGCCAATATTTAATAAACTATTAATATTTAAGAAATTTCAAAAAATGATTCTGAAAGAGGAGGAAATTTCGATTTATTCCAGTTATAAACAGAGTATAAATATTTTTTTAACTTTTATGGCACCATCTTGTTAAGCATGTATGTAAGAAAGGCTCGACGAAGCGAAATTTTTTTACGACCATTATTTAAATATTTTTTTTCATTTACAATTAAGACTGTAGTTCGAGAAAATTTCGTTAGTTAACAATTGTTTAACTTGTTGAAAAATTAAATTGAAGTAAAATTTCTAACGGGAATAAATTATTTATAGTGTTCAGAACACACCATATTTTTTTCAAATTAAAAAAAATAATTATTACCTTGAATAAATTAATTAATTACTTTTATGGCACGATCTTGTTAAGTATGTATGTAAAAAAGGCTCTACGAAGCGAAAATTTTTTACGACCATTATTTAAACATTTTTTTCACTTACAATTAAGACTGTACTTCGAGAAAATTTCGTTAGTTAACAATTGTTTAACTTGTTGAAAAATTAACTTTAAGTAAAATTTCCAACGGGAATAAATTATTTATAGTGTTCAGAACACACCATAATTTTTACAAATTAAAAAATAAAATCAATACCTTAAATAAATTAGTTAATGTGCCGCACTCGCTTTTGACGCCACGCGCGCATCCTAAAATTGTCACGCGCAGGCCTATTTTCATCGTTAAATTAAAATTATAAATAATGGAGATAGAGTTCCGGGAGTTAGGAGTTTTTTAATGGAAATTTCCTCCTCTTTCAGAATCTTTTTTTGAAATTTCTTAAATATTAATAGTTTATTAAATATTGGCAAAAAACGAAAAACCATTTTTTTTTCAACTTTAAATGTTTATAACTTTTGCAATTTTTTATGTGCTAATACACACTTTTGGCACATTTTTCTAGACGTCATTCCGGATCCAATGAGCTATCGCACATAATTTTAAGAGCAGTATCTCTATTTTGTACCATTTTCAACTTGTCGACTAGACTA
>MU159824.1:109399-124519 GCA_015888305.1 Antheraea pernyi | reverse complement strand
TCATTGAGTTCGTGGGGCACCCATTTGTCAAGCTTTTTTACCTTGCCAATTTGACGCAAATGGACCAATATAGTTTTGACGCTGACGTCGAAAGCTGCTGCTAATTCATCCGTAGATTGTGTATCATCAGCTTCCACAATCGCCTTTAATTCGTCATTGTCGACCAAAATCTTCGGACGACCGCGAGGTTCATTTTTCAGGTCGAAATTCTCAGAACGGAAGCGAGCAAACCAATAACAAGTGGTGCGTTGGTTTGTAGTGTTCTTCATGTTACCTAAAGTTTGTGCCCTAAACATGCAGTAGTATTGTAATATATACTAATATTATAAAGAGGTAAAGTTTGTGAGTTTGTGAGGTTGTAGGAGGTAATATCTGGATCTACTTAACCGTCTTTGAAAATTCTTTTACCAATAGAAAGCCATGTCATTTGTGAGTGTCATAAGCTATATATTAATCCGAAAAATTAAAAGTTTTTTTCTGGTAGTCGGATTTGCAAAGTAAGTCGGAGAAAAAATGGTCAAACGAAAACGTTTCTTACGAACGCTACCTCAACGATGAGAGATATATGATTGAGTTCTAGAGAAAAATTGTAGAGCTTAATAATGCCTATAGAAAGTCAGTGACAGCATATGTCTAACTTTAAGGTTATTTTTATTATCAGGGCGGGACAAGGTCCGCCGTGACCGCTAGTAGATAATAAAAGGTCACATGTTAAAGTTGATATTACTTTGCAATTCTGTAACTATAATAATAACGCTTGACTTTATATGCACGAGTTGCACCTGAAATAGTTAAATCTGAAACTAGTAATAGAGAGAATTAAATATTAGTAATAAGAACAACATAATGTATCAACATAGTGACTTACGTAGTTATTTTTTAGCGAGTTATTTAATATTTTACACCGATAAGAATATCATCTATTGATAGACACTCAATTTACTGAGCGCTGGCACAACATTATAAATATTTCGTTTATTACCTATTGATTTACTATGCAAACTATAAACAAAAAAAAATCAATTTGTTTTTTTATTACTCCTGAAAATATGAATTTATATTTATTTTTTCCAGAAAATGAACCCCGCTGTTCCTAAATTAAAAGAAAACATTGACAATCCAAAAGCGTATAGAAGATTACTCGAACACATAATAAATAATTTCTAATAAAGCATATTAAAACATACATATTTCTTATCATTTTAGATTATAACAACCCCGTCATAGTATTTAAAAATAATTACAGCTTTAAAATCTGCAAGTATCAGGCAACAGCCAAAGCCGAGGTATGCCGCGCACCCTTGAGCTAGTTGTCAAAATAAAATCGGCTGAGTACCTTAAGCGCTCGCCTTAGTAGTCCAGTGAAGCTGTTAAGACCTTGTTTGGTCAATAGCGTAGTCAGTTCGAAAAAAAAAGCCTTAAAATCAATTTTATTATGTTAGTTTGTGCTGTTTTTAGAGGTAAAAAGGTTATCTTAAAATATTACGGAATTAGTCGTTTATATCGCGAATCGTATGTTCATTATGAATTGTAGATATACTTATCCTACTTTTCGGACATTTGCTGAAATTAATTTGTGACTTCTGTATTTTTTCCAATCTATCCATTTGGCATGCTATCAGGTTGTTTAATTTATCCATATTTTAACCGTTTCACATTTAAATACCTTGGCTTTTATGTATGTAGGCGGATAGGCACTAACCGAAAACCGTTGGGGAAATACGACTTGAATTACGCGAATCTTTCAGAATACGCGTATGTATTATTCGAGAATTCACCACACGTTTTTTTCCAGATTTTAAATTTGTAATGTTTTATGCTCACGTAAGTTTTTCACAATTCCAACACCATACACAATTTTATTACCACTTTTTAAATTGTTTTATAACGCATCCGACAACGAAGGACCATGAAAATGCCCTTAAAGAGTTCAAAATTTATAAAATAGTACTTACAACAGACGCTCGTTTGCAGACCATTTTTTGTCGTCAATTGTTTTCCGAATGTGAAGAGATCGCGATCGCCTCCACTGCATGGCGGTAGACAGCTACAGAGGTTTTATTTTAAGGAAACGTTTTTGAGCATATTATACGCGAACAAATAGTTAATTTTCAAAAAACGCTTATCTTCTATACGTGTTAATTAATTAATTTATATAAATATATATTATATTATATTTATTAAATAAGAATATAAATCTAACGTGTTTGTAATTTTCGATTTTCGTGCAAAATAATATTGCATCTAGGAATTAGTAATAAAATACATTTCAATCATTTTTAGAAATGTTTGTCTGTCTATCTGTCTATTTGTATGAACACGCATCACGGCTAAAGTACTGGGTTCACAATAAAACCACACCAAGAAAATTATAAAGCATTTCTTCGAGAATAACTTGTTTCATTAAAATGGGACTTCTCTATAAAGAGCTATTGTAATTTTAATGATGAAGCGGCTTAAGTGCGAGTAAAGTAGGTAAGTAAATGGACTTAATACTTTCAGATGACTTTGTTAATCACTGTTTTTACATAAGATTCCACATAGCATAGCTAGTGTGTAATATATTTGTGCTATCCAAATAAACACTCAAAGCTTAGCTTACTAGTAGCTACTTATTATATCAAATCAAATCAAGAATACTCTATTCAATTAAGCTCTGAGAAGAATGTAAATCTAACTTGTCTGTAATTTTTAGATTTTCGTGAAAAAAATTATTGCAGGTGTCTAGGAATTAGTAATAAAATACATTTCAATCATTTTTAGAAATATCTGTTTTTCTGTCTGTCTGTTTGTATGAACACGCATCACGGCTGGTATTGGTTTCACAAACGGAGTCGCGGGCAGAAGTTAGTAAGGAATATAATGACGACTATATATAATGATGTATCGATTATTTTCCGAAGCGGTAGTAGTTTTGACGTTCATAAGTGCTTTCTTAGCGAATACATTGAATAAAGTAATTTTGATTTTATGACGTTGCACCGCTGTGTTCACATACATTATAACTCACCGTTTTGGTGACTTTGATTTTATTTTTTTACCTAGTAGGTAGAGTTTCTATGTATGTGTTAAATAGTGTCTGCGCGGATAAATATGTTAAACTAATTATGCCACTAAAATTACTTTCAGCTCCGAACAATCCTGAAATACCTCCGGGTAAAGAATGCTTACCTGGAAGCTCTTGGATAAGCCAATGCAACAGCTGTGCGTGTAGTAATAATGGCATTGCTGTGTGCAGTTTGGCGTTGTGCTTGGGATATGAATATGGTATGTTCTTATTTACAAGCTGTTTATTTATTAGCATTACTTAACTTTGCAATGTTTGTTAGTTATTTTGTTTTAGGTCAAATGTTGCAAGCTGAATTATAATCAGTTTCTTTAGCCTTAAGACTTTGTAATTTTGATGTTAGGTCAGTCCTGATGATACTGCATGAAAATGAAAAAGAAAACTAGACGGCAAAATTCAAAATCGCTCCCACAAATTTAAAAAATATCCCTTTAAGTTGATATTAGCACACGTATCCCAGTCATGAAAAAATATATGAAAATAGAAATTAAGATAGCAAACCCTTACATGATCGTCATGTAGATTAGTAAAAGATATAATTATTAAAAACTATTTAACACCAAGCTATTGTTCAAATGCTTTAAGAAGGAAAAATAAACTTTGAACACTACAACAGCGTCGGATTGGCCATATAGATAGGAGCGGCAACCATAGGAAAGGAGGCCCGAAGGTTACGAAGGTGGTAGAGCCATGCTGAAGCTGTTACTAGTTTCAGTATGAATGGGTCGGCTCGTTCGGGGTAGTACCACCCTTTCACAGAAGACCGACGTGAAGTAACAGTCCTTGCTTTGTTGCGTTTCGTTCGGGCAGTGAGAGCGCCGAAGGCCCACTTCCCTCCCTCACTTCGATCCCACGTCCCCATCCCCCAAACACAGACTGGCAACGCACTTGCGACTCACCCGGTGTTGCTAGTGTCAATGGACGGCGGTGATCACTAACCATCAGGTGACCCGCCTGTTCGTTTGCCACCTGTAATATAAAAAAAGGCCCGCGCAGGCTAGGTCCCAGCTCTTGGGACCTAAATGTAAAACTAGATCAGATAGTTCGTTCATACAATTCGAGAGAAATTAAATAGAACAATTCGAAAAATTATAATTTTTATATTTTGCTAATCTCAGTATTTTCTGATAGTATCCCATCAATCATCATCTAGTCTCGGGCCCCGGGGCTTGTGGTCAGCCACCCGGGCCCTTCCGGCCCAGTCCGACCCTGCAGTACAAAACTATATTTTTGTTACATTATATACCATTTGTGATATATAATAAAAGATTCTCACGATTTGTTTATATATAAAAGAGATTGTCCAAGTGTGTTTGCAGTTTTTTAAATCATTCATGAAAAAGAAACGTAGCTTATGTACTACGAGTATATGCAAACATATAATGTAACAAAAGATAGATTTAATGCATTTGCAAAAAAGCTAGTTGTTCTGTATATATTTCTTTGACAACAATTTTTTTAGGCACATAAAATATTCACCAAACTTGGAATATTAACCCAATGTCTGCAGGTTCGAACCCCGGCATGCACAAACAATTTTGGAATTCGCGTACATTTCCTAATATGAATAGGTAACACTATCGGCTGATGATGAAAGAACATATCGTGAGGAAACCTGAATCTTAGAAATGTTCCTGTAGTACCATCGTATGTGGGTAAACAAAGGAGTGTGTATTTCTCGGAGTTTAAAATCGCCAAAACGTTGTGGACTGGTGTGGTGATTATCTCCATACGTTCCTTCGGAATAAGGTCTATGGCTCTGCTGTGAGTCTCTAACGGCCGTTTTCAATAACGTATCTACCGGTAAGGATAAAATGCTATCCAAGATGGACGATAACTTTTGATCTATCCTTTGAATGCATTTCACAAACATCGATAACGGCTGTCCAAGGACGCCCTCAGGTAGATAGGATCCCTTATCCGTTCCCTCGCGGCGTTTCGTTATTGTTTTGTGTATTATGAAATTGAAAATTGAAATTGTGACAATATCCAAAATAATAATAAATAATAAAAATAAATTCATAAATGCTGTTTGTAATCAATATTATACATTACGTATAATACATTTTTTAGTGCTAAAAGGCTATGTTCCATGTTCAGTAAAATTACAATGAAGTTTTTGTAACAGAAAACAAAACGCAATTGACATTTATTGTAAGTAGTCGGTCGCGTCGGTTGCTTTCTTTACGAAATATCTTACATTGTGTGAAACAACATTGTTAAAAACTTGAAGTTACGTTTTGTGATAGTATCAAAACCTATCCTAAAATATACCTAAAATGACTTCTGTAAGTATGATGTATTTATTCACGAAATAATTCTTATATAGATGGTGAAGTTATAATGTGTGTTTTCTTTTAGACAAAAAGTTTACCTCTAACAAAAGAAGAGGTAAGTTTATTGATAACCCTTGTGGAGGGGCAAAGCGCTATAACTTGCAAAAGCACAAATGCCACGAGCAACCAGATGAAAGAAGAAGCGTGGAAAAAAATAACGGACCAATTCAACGCTGCCATTGCAAGTGGGCCACGGAAGCCAGAACAACTGAGACTAAAATGGGAAAATTTAAAAAAAGCAGCGCGTAAGCGATCTGTACGCATTAGACTGAATAATTTAAAGGTAATATACATCATATATTCACTGTATATATAAATGTATTCATACAGACATGCATTAACTTTTTATCATATTTCAGACTGGTGGTGGCAAACCAGAATATATCCCACCCGATGACTCTCTGGATAAAGTGGCAGCTATACTCGGAGCCACGTGTACTGGATACACCATCTCTTTTGGAGGTGATGCAGATCCAGAGCCGTCAACCACTATAGAGTACATCAATGAAGCCCAAGTAACTACAGAACCTCTTCAAGATGTAAACGTTGAAAGTGCTATCTGTGCACAAGCAAGCACAAGTGCTATCTGTGCACAAGCAAGCACAAGTGCTATCGGTGCACAAGCAAGCACAAATGAGCATCTGGTTATTCCAGTAGTGCCTAAAAAGTTTTATTTTAGTAGTGCAAGTGGCAGTGGTGGTATGTGAACCTCTAATACTAATAACTTATTTCTATATTCAAATAGGGATTGTTATTTTTCATAGTTTACTAATAATAGACAATAATAACCCCTTAAAATATTTGAGATATATAACACAGTATAGTTAATAAATGATTAATTATTAATCATATCTTTTCAGCTAAACGGAAACGCAAAATGAATGAAGAGGATATAAAAGCTCGAACATCCAGAAATCTAGCAATAGCAGAGTACTATCAATTGAAAAAAAGGAAGATAGCATTAGAAATAGAAAAGTTAGAATTAGAAAATAAAAAACTTAGATCGGATTTAAATATTTAGATTATTTAATAAAACATCATTTATTTATATTTTCGGATTTTATTTTGTTTTTATTATTTAATGTAAATAGGAACACAAGTCAACAGTAACTTCGTTTTATTAAAACATGTAATAACACTAAAACCATTTAAGAAAAATTTTCTTTATGATAATGAACTTTAGTAATCAATGTTGAAACCTGAAACAAAAATAATTAGGCATTATATAAATTACTTCCATTCCATCATAATATTACATAATCATTACATAGAGTATAAAACAAAGTCCACTATTGCATCAGACAGTCTGTCTATTCGCGATAAACTCCGAAACTACTGAACAGATTTTCATGCAGTTTTCACAAGTAGATAAAGTGATTTAGGAGGAAGGTTTATGTATATAATTTATATAAAATATGTATTTTACAGTAATTATACATTTAATAGACTCAACTTTAAACTATATATATAATATATGCAATACATACCTGGCAAAATAGTTATTTATCAGTTGTAAACGTTCATTGTTCAATCCTTGAACTGAAAGTTGTTCTGTAGGCAAAGATTGATACCTTGGTACTTCTACTTCTGGTTCTACATCTTGTATATTATACTTTCTGCATATATTATGCAAAACTGCTGTTGCTATAATAACAGGTTGTGTCTTTGCTAAAGATAACCTTATTTTTAAAGATAAAACTGGGAACCTCCTTTTCCAAACTCCAAAACATCTGGAAATTATAATATACTATTTATTACAATATTATGGTCTTTGGCTGTTGCCTGATACATGCAATTCGCTACCTATCTGAGTTAACCTAAGCTAAGCTAATTATTCATACATATATGAGTTGTTGGAACATATATGTGTACCAAGCATACATACCTCCACAACTCTTATATATATTGTATCGGATAATTTTCTAAACTATTTCAGTTTGATAAGGGGAACAAAAAAAATAAAACCCTTCCACTTTCATGTGGTTTCATGTGGTGTGGGGCTGTCATATATGGCAGCGGTCAATCAATTCCCCCAATTATATAACTGTAATAATAACGCTTGACTTTATATGCACGTGTTGCACCTGAAACAGTTAAATTTGAAACTAGTAATAGAAAGAACTAAATATGAGTAATAAGAACAACATAATGTATCAACATAGTGACTTACGTAATTATTTTTTAGCGAGTTATTTAATATTTTACACCGATAAGAATATCATCTATTGATAGACACTCAATTTACTGAGCGCTGGCACAACATTATAAATATTTCGTTTATTACCTATTGATTTAATATGCAAATAATAAACAAAAAAATCAATCTGTTTATTAATTACTCCTGAAAATATGAATTTATATTTATTTTTTCCAGGAAATGAATCCCGCTGTTCCCAACTCAAGGGAAAAGTTTGATAATCCAAAAGCGTATAGAGGATTACTCCAACATATAATAAATCATTTCTAATAAAGCATATTAAAACATACATATTTCTTATCATTTTAGATTATAACAACCCCGTCATAGTATTTAAAAATAATTACAGCTTTAAAATCTGCAAGTATCAGGCAACAGCCTCTAGGTCCCTATGTAGATCAACTCTCCGGATGTACCACGGGGCACCGGTCACTTTACGTAAAACGTGGTTTTGAAGAACCTGCAACTTATGAAAATTATCTTTCGACATATGCGCAAAAACGGGACTGCTATATGTCATCACGGGACGGATACACGTCTTATACAAAGTGAGCTTGTGTCTGAGGGACATCTTACTCCTATGACAAAGCAACGGATGGAGGCGACCCAAAACCATAGCGGCTTTGTTTCGTACTCTATCTATATGTGACTCGAAATTTAAATGTTTATCTAATGTAACACCGAGATATTTGACCTCGTCGGCCCAAGGTATATCGGTTCCGTATAGCCTGATGGGCTCGAGGTTATTATTACGTCGTAAAGGATCGAAGAGTATCGCGGCGCTCTTATCAGGATTAACTTCTATGCGCCATCGACGAAACCATTCACCGAGTGTGCAAACGGCCTTTTCGATGCGCTTCCTAAGAAAGTCTGACCGCAAGCTGGAAGTGTAAATAACGGTATCGTCAGCATAGCAACCTACCTCGACCCGTTTAGACCGAGGTAGGTCACTGATGAACAGATTGAAGAGCGAGGGTGCGAGTATGGAGCCCTGTGGCACACCTGAGCGTATCGGGTGGGGCAGGGATAGTTCCCCATCCACTCTAAAGCGGAAAGTCCTATCAGTGAGAAAATCGTGGATAATATGAATTAACTTATCGGGTACGTGAGATTTACATAATTTATGAATGAGCCCTCCATGCCAGACTTTATCGAAGGCTTTGGCGACATCGAAAAAAACTGCAATTGTGCGTTTCGGGTCGGCATTAAAATTAGAGAAAATGTACTCCGTGAGGCGGTGTACTTGATTCGTGCAAGAGTGTTCGGCACGAAATCCGAACTGCTCAGGTGGTATTAATTTTAAATCTGTATAAAGTATAAAGAAAAGTATAATATCTGTATAAAAGAAATTTAGATACATCAGATTCCTACGTACGTTTAAAAGGTGTAATGCTTCACAAAATTTGCAAATATGTACATAAAATTGTTTAGGATAATATTTGCGTTGGAACTCTCGCTGTTCTCAAACAGAACGCAGTGTTCCCGGGACGAACTTCGTTGTACAAAACTCAAACATGGAATCCGTGAACGGAACGCGCTTAGTTAATGTTTTTGTTTCTTCTCGTTCCTGTCCTTAATGTATTACATATATTACAAGCTCTGCCCGCGGCTTTGTATGGGTTTTTATCCTATAATTATGTACATCTCGTAATTTTATTTTATTCGTATTTTATTAATTCTTAATGTATTGTAGATTATAAATTATAATCGTATTCTATGAATTGTATGTCGACATGTACTTTTGGTATACAAAATTGTATCAAAATAGCTTTTGAGATTATTATTACACTAGCTGTTACCCGCGGATCCGCACGCGCTTTTTAAAAAATGTATTAAAGAAATGGAAAATTGTGAGTGGGTGTGTACATTACAGAAAAGTTTTTTCAAAAACATTTGTAACTACGACACTCACGCCAACTGTAACATGTAACGTGTACATTAGATATATGAATACAAATAGTATATCGAGTGGGATGGGATTTATCATCAGCAACATACCTGGAACTTCAACCTACTATATACCAAACTCAGTGCTCACTAACACCATATAAGAAAGTAATAAGAATTATAAGCTATACATTATCGAATAACATATCTTAAATCTTTTATTACATATTTATGATATGCCCGTATTGTCGATATACTTAAGTTATTCTTATACGTTGCTATAATAACTGAGTTATGTAGAAGCAAACGTGGTAAATAAGACAATATGGCCGCCAAATTGACCAAAAAGATGATATAATTCATATTACATACAAATATATGACTTTCAATTATGTATATTTATTCTTGGAGTCAGTAAGGCACACGTCTCACGTCATCAATTTCACATGGACTAATACATAGGTAGCAGTCAATCACTACATAGTGTACCAATTCAAATAAAAAGAGAATCATTAAAATCGGTTCATAATTAACTAAAATATCGATTAACATGCATGAAAAAAATATATACAACCGAACATAGTAACCTCCTCCTTTTTCGAAGTCGGTTAAAAAAGTCCTCTGTCAGCTTATCTGTTCGCGATAAAGTCAAAAACTACCATTTTCATGCTGTTTTCACCAGTAGATAGAATGATAATTCATGGGGAAGGTTTAGGTATAATTTGTCAAAGTTTTCATTTTATTATCCGGGCGCGACAACGTCTTCCGAGCCCGCTAGTTATCTGCCCGTAAAAGCCCCGTGAAAGTCGGTCCAACCAATTAGGAGATAGTAGGATATTGCGGATGAAGTCTTGAGTAACAAAATAAAATAGTCTAAGTTACTTCTTATAAGATGAGTTATCTGCCCGTGCCCGTGAAAGATTACCAGCAACAAAACAGAGAAAATATATTAGTATAAAAATATAGACATGGTATAAAGAAATTTTTTTTTGGGACATTTGTAGCCATATCCTTTCATCAAAAGTTGTTATTTTAATTGTACATACACAAACTTTATTTTTATAATACGTAATATAGAACAAATAAAAAATTAGAAATAAAAGTAGTATAAACTTTTTGCATAGGAAAACAAAATAAACTTCGAAAATGTTTGCGATAGAAACTTACCACGTTACCATGGCAACGTATATAATACTAACGCTAACGAAATCTTTATTTGAACAATTTTGTTTTATGATTATGAAGACTAAGAAAATAATAATGATGGATAAAATAATGTACGACATATTATATAGAAGATTTGGCGCTTATGCCTTTATTGTAACTTAGACATGGAATAAAATTGATTAAAGGATATATAAGAAATACCTATATTGACAACTTCAGAATTGGCAGTATGGATTAATTCCTTCGCCTGTCCTATTGAACGAATATTATTACTACAACTAACGAAATCTCTCAAAAGGAAAAAAGTGCCCGATTTTGACACATTCTTCATTGGTGCTCTGCTTCTATTGATCTTAGCGTGATGATATATAGCCTATAGACTTCCTCGATAAATGAGCTATTTAAATCGGACTGGTAGTTCCTGAGATCATAGCGTTCAACCAAACAAACAAATAAACAAACTCTTCAGCTTTATATATTAGTATAGATTTAAATAATTTTTTTTTCTAATTGAGGCAAAAGAAACACAAAAAAATATATCGAATTTGAAACGTAAACTATAACAAAAAGAAAGCATGCAATATAAAGGGCAATGTTGACCTGCGTTAGTTTTGGCTAATGGTAGACGAAAAGTTTGCCTGTTAAGTAAACGACTCCCCATACGTGGCACACTCAAGGGTATTTTTTGAAGAAAATCTGAAGATTCTAGGAAACTGTGTATCAATTTGTATATAAACATTACATCAGCCACCTTTCTACGAGTCTGTAATGGTTTCATTTTATAAAGTTCTAAACGTTTGGAGTATGAGTTTAAGCTACTGTTATGGAATCTGTTGTCGTAATAGGAAAGGTAATATAAAAAACGTTTTTGTACTCATTCTATTCTATCTATATGAACTTGATAACAAGGGTTCCATACTGGACTACAATATTCCAGAATACTACAAACTATTGAATTAAAAATGATAATGGTTAGCATTGGCTGCAGAAATATTATTAATTGTCTGAAGATAAACCCTGAGAGATGGGATAACTTATGAATAATATTATTAATATGTGGACGAAATGATAACGTGGAATCCATGATAACTCCTAATCACAGATTGTGGAGACTTTATGTCATAGGTGGCAAACGAACAGGTGGGTCACCTGATGTTAAGTGATCACCACCGTCCATGGACACTAACAACACCAGAGGAGTCGCAAGTGCGTTGCCACCCTTGGGGGGAAGGGTTAGGGTAGGGAGAGGGAGAGGAGAGAAGAGAGGGGGGGGAGGTGGGCCTCCGGCGCTCTCACTGACCGAACGAAACGCAACAATGCAAGCACTGTTACTTCACGTCGGTTTTCTGTGAGAGGGTAGTACTACCCCGGTCGAGCCGACCCATTCATGCTGAAACCAGTAATAGTTTCAGTGTGGCTCTACCACCATCAAAAATGACTTCCACTAAAATAGTATTATTAATGGTGTAAAATACATTAGTTGGTATTTTTTTCCTAGTATATTTGATATGAAAACATTTTTCTAAATTTAGTTCCATATGTTTGTATTGCTGCCAAAACAAAGTTTTTAGGAAATAAAGTTCTCGAATCTAGAAATTAGACCAAAACTGTTTGGCATATAATAAATAAAGAATTAGGTAAAAATAAAATAAATGATAATTCACTTAATCTAAATGTCGACGGAGTACATATTTCCAAAAGTTTTCCAGAGCTAGTAACTGTTTTCCAAGATTATTTTACTAACATACCTTTACAAGTAACAAACGATATAACATCATCAGCCCAGGGTGCAGCAGCTCTTTAAAAAACTATGAGTGCACCTATAGATTCAAAATTTAATTTCTTATCTATTAGTGCAGGTGAAATAATAAGGACCTTCAAACAATTAAATTTAAAACATACCGAAGACATATGGGGTATATCGGTAACAGTAGTACAGCCTTTAATTTATACAATTTCACCATATTTTACTCATATATTTAACCAGTGTATATCAAAAGGAACTTTCCCCAATTTATAATAAAACAAAGTAGTTCCTTTATCAAGCTGCAGTAGTAGTCTTGGAATCTATAGACCTATTTCTGTACTTCCGTCATTAAGTAAAATTTTTCAAAAGATTATGCTCAACCAAGTAGTAGACTATTTCAATGTGCAAAAGTTTCTGGATGGTCGACAGTTTGGTTTCACGAAATTGAAATCCACTACTGACGCAGGTGCAACGCTTATAAGTTATATATTGAGGGCATGGCAGGATTCGCATGATGCAACTGGTATGTTCTGCGATCTGTCTAAGGCCTTTGATTGCGTTGACCATAGTATGCTTATTCTAAAATGAAAACACTGTGGTATTTGTGAATGTTCTCTCGACCTTCTAGTCTCTTATTTAAAAGATCGTTGTCAGAAAGTTAGCATACAAGGTTAGGTAACCTCTGCAGGATCCTTTGCACCAATTGGTGTCCCACAAGGCTTTATTCTAGGACCGTTCTTGTTCTTAATATACATAAATGATCTGCCGGTAATGGTCAATAACTGTGCTGACATGGTGCTTTTTGCAGACGATACTTCAATTATATTTAAAGTAAAAAGGACAGTTTCAGAGGTTGGGCATGTAAATAATACCGATACAGTGACACAAAATCTTACATCACTGCGACAACATTACACATATCACCTCCACACACGTGCACGCATACATGCTTACACATGCAGGTGGAAGGGTTTTATTTTTTCCCCTTATCAAACTGAAATAGTTTAGAATATTATCCGATACCTAAACTATTTCAGTTTGACAAGGGAAAAAAGATAAAATCCTTCCACTTGCATGTGTAAGCATGTTATGCGTGCACGTGTGTGGAGGTGATATGTGTAATGTTGTCGCAGTGATGTAAGATTTTGTGTCACTGTATGTAGGGCTCCACGCCGAGGAAACGGACCTAGGCTTGAGCAGCTGCCGAGGGGGGCCTAGTCTGGTGTGCGGGAGCGAAATTTATCCTTAGACCACTGTAAATGGGCTTAATACCTTCAGATGACTTTATTAATCACTGTTTTTTAAATAAGCTGCCAAGCGGATGAAGTCGCGGTCATAGCTAGTAAGTAATATATTCGTGCTATCCAAATAAACACTCACAGTTTAGCTTACTCGTAACTACTTATTTCATCAAATCAAGAAGCTCTGAGAAGGCACTAGCACTGAACGTCACTTCCACCCGGTAAAACCGCCGGTGCAGTGCGTGGGCGAAACGTTCGAGTGCCTGGAGTCCCCTTTTGAACCGATCGAGGGTGGCTCTGCCATATACACCGATGGATCGAAGATCAGTGGTGGCGTAGGAGCCGCCACCTAACCTGGTGGAAGGAGGGGTGCGAATTCCGGTACTCCACGTTTCGCCTGGAGTCCTACTGCACGGTCTTCCAGGCGGAGTTGCTAGCGTTGCATCGGGCAATACAGGCGGTCCAAAAGGCGAAGGTTGGGGAGGTCAGCATATACAGTGATTCCAGATCTTCTCTGGAGATGCTGGCCAACCCAACCCCGCCCCACCGCCTGGCCTTGGCAGCGCAGCATACTCTGCGGGAGATCCGTGCAGGTGGGGGCTCCGTCCGCCTGCATTGGGTGCGAGCGCACGTTGGAACCGTCGGCAATGAACGAACTGACGAGCTGCGGGCCGCACACAAGAAAACCGCGGCCGACTACGATCAGTATCTGTTGTCATACGCTAAGAAGATCATACGCGAAGGGACTGTCGACCAATGGCAGGCGCGCTACGAATCTTCCGACACGGGGGTGGTGACGCGGACCTTCTTCCCGAAGTTGAGCTCTGCTCACCGAGTAGTGAAGAAGACTCGTCTGTCACCGACCCACGTGCAAGCCCTAACGGGGCACGGGGGATTAGCGGCGTACCTGCATCGATTTAAAATCAAAGACAGTCCCGCGTGTGCGTGCGACGCGGATACCGCCGAGACAGTGCACCATCTTCTCCTAAACTGTCCGTGATTCGGCTCGTCTAGAAATGATCTGGAGTGCTTGACCGGGAACCCCATTTCCTTAGTCAATCTCTCCGCGTGGCTCGAGGACGACAGAAAACTCCCCCATTTATTAAACTTTATGAGTATGGTGGTAGAGCTCTCATGCAGGCGACACAAATAGAATACTAGTAAAATAAGCAAATGACTCAGAATGTATAGAATGTAAGAATTGAATGGAAATTTAAGACATTACATAATATCATAAATGATAATGACATATAACAGTTGAATAGAATTTAAAAAATGACAAGCATGGTATTTACTAAAACGTATACGGCTCGATTCCTACTTCTGCTACTGTTGTCTATATTCTACTGTCTTAACTTGTGGTCTCTCATACTGAATCTAAGCAACTATACTGTTATCCTTATACTTCTCTTAACTTTAAATTAATATAAGTGTTAATATCTGAGAACCACGACAAGTGGAAAGTAAGGAACTAATAA
>MU159824.1:88291-100586 GCA_015888305.1 Antheraea pernyi | reverse complement strand
CGTATCCTCAGGAGTAACTTAGTCTTTGTTTCATTAAAATTAGTCCACTCTATAATAAGTTATTGTAATTTGAATGACGGTTCGAGTTAAGTACGTTAAGTTAGAGTTAAGTAACCTTTAATAAATTTGGTTAAACGCGCTAATCTCAGGAACTACAGGTCCGATTTGAAAAATTCCTTCAGTGTTAGATATAACACCACGGTAAGAGCACTGGGAGCGGAGCACCAACTAAGAATATTTCAAAATCGATTATTTTTCTTTTGAGAGCTTCCGCTGTGTGTTAGCGATAATTCAAACGGAGTCGCGGGCAGAAGTTAGTAAGAAATATAATTACGACTATATATAATGATGTATCGATTGTTTTCCGAAGCGGTGGTAATTTTGACGTTCATAAGTGCTTTCTTAGGGAATACATTGAATAAAGTAATTTTGATTTTATGACGTTGCACCGCTGTGATCACATACGTTTTAACTTTAACTTTAGTAGGTAGAGTTTCTCTGTATGTGTTAAATAGTGTCTGCGGTGATAAATATGTTAAACTGATTATGCCAATAAAATTACTTTCAGCTCCGAACAATTCTGAAATACCTTCGGGTGAAGAATGCTTACCTGGAAGCTCTTGGATTAGCCAATGCAACAATTGTGTGTGTACTAATACCGGCGTTGCTGCGTGCACTTTTGCCTTGTGTTTGGGATATGAAAATGGTATGTTCTTATTTACAAGCTGTTTATTTATTAGCATTACTTAACTTTGCAATGTTTGTTAGTTGTTATGTTTTAGGTCAAATGTTGCAAGGTGAATTATAATCAGTTTCTTTGCCCTTAAGACTTTGCAATTTTGATGTTAGATCAGTCCTGATAACAGCATATGAAAATGAAAAAAAAACAATAAGATGGCAAACTTCAAAATCGCTTCCACACACATTTAAAAAATATCCCTTAGAGTTGATATTGGCACACGTATCCAGTCATGAAAAAATATATGAAAATAGAAATTAAAATAGCAAATTCTTAGGTGATCGTCATGCAGATTTTTTAATTTAAAACTATTTAAAGCCAAGCTTTTGTTCAAATGCTTCAAGAAGGAAAGATAAACTTTGAACACTACAACAGCGTCGGATTGGCCATATAGTTGAGAAGAAAGTCTGGTGTTGTGGCCCGCATAGTTCGCCAATACACCCAGCACATAAAGCGACTTGTATTGCTTGTGTGGGATGCACTGGTGAACAATTTTTCTTCTCACGAGCACTGCCAGTCCCCTATAGGCAACCCCGTTGGCCTTGACTTTATCCTTCCCATATATTATGAAGTTAGAGATCATCAGATTTTCCGATTCTCTCAGAAAGGTTTCAGAAATGAGCATTATATCGATTCGGTGCTCTTGAAGGAAATTAGTCAACAATTTTTTCTTCCCCGTAAGGGATTGGGCGTTCCAGTGTGTTACTCTCAAAGGTGTATTATCCATTGAGGGTTAAGATATAAACAAAACCTCTGTGAGCAGCAATCTGTCCCCTACACCGTCCTGCCCGGTGAGGAGACCTTTCAGAGTCCCAATCGTTTGGGACCTAACGTCCAGCTGTTGCGCTAGCTGTGCTGTCGTTTGCGCTTTCTTTGTATCAACGGACTCCTTTTTCTTTTTGCGCTTTTCGGTGGCGCCGCCCTGTCCGCGCTATGTCGGTATGTTAGCCTTCGCCATAAATGACGTCGGTGCCGCCTCCGTCACATCATTGCGCTCAGGTAGAGCTTGCACCTTCCGGCCCGTCCTGGCTACATTGCTCGCCCTTTTTTGTATGCTTCCCTCTTCCGGACCGGGCACTGTGAATGGTTGGCCAGATGCGGCCCCCCACAGTTCGCGCATGTCACAGGCTTGTCGCTGGCGCGATCACAATGTGTCGAATGGTCGGCCCCGCCGCACCGCACGCAGGCTTGTTTTCTGTGGCAGTTGTGGGAGCTGTGCCTGAATTGTTGGCAATTATGACATTGAGCGGGGCCAGTCTTCCCCTGCCACGCTTCTATTTTAATCCCTTTCATTTTTAACAGTCGACCCATGTTGTAAATTGCGGTGATTAATTCAGGAGTTCTTTTAAGAGCGACGTAGAAAACATTTCCCGAGCGGCCGTCACGCGCCCGTGATCTTTCTCACCACTTCGGGTTCGAATCCTTTATTTTTGAGGTCCTCTGTTATTTCTTGGGGTTCTGTAGGTCAGTAGGGAGCCCTCTAATTGCCACCCTTAAATTCATTTCGGACGGCAACGAGTACGAGAACCACGCTACGTTCTCGGTTTTCTCTAGTTTTGACAGATAATCTTGTATAGTGCGGTACTCAAAGTCGTCTTCTGGCAGGAAGCACACCCCAGCGCCAAAAGATCGTTCGTTTGGTTCTCTGCCAAGAATACGAGATATGATATCGAAGTGCTTAGTCCAGTGTGGCAGTTTCTCTACGACCAACGGAGGACATTTCGATCGCTTTTGGGGTTCCGTGGTAGCTCGGGAGATTTCGGGACTAGCGGCTATACCGTGCGTAGGGGCCCTGGTCTCCGCGACGGCGCCTACTGGTTGGCTCTCGGCGTGCAGCTCTCTATCGGTAACGCTTAGTTGCGTTTGTTTTGGCGCAGATGTCACCGCTGCGTAGGTTATCAGGCGACTATACCGTGATGAAGACCGCTCTTCACTAGGCTCACAAGCACCAATGTTACTGTCGGTTCTTTGAGTCGGTCAAGAACATTTGTTCTTGTAGTACTATTGTATGTGGGAAAACATAGATGTGTGGATTTCTCGGAGTTTAAAATCACCAATACGTCGTGGCCTAGTGTGGTGATTATGTCCATACCTTCCTATGGGAAAGGTGTATGGCCCTGCAGTGGGTCTCTTAAAAGCTGGTGATGATGATGTTAGGTGGATTACAACGATTATAGTCACCAAGACTAGTGTAAATAGTATTTAAAATTTCGAAAGCACAGACATGATTTGAATATATTCAGCACAAATAATATACGATTTACTAATTACTGATAAGAAGCTGTGAACTAATAATAATAATAAATGTGTTTATATTCAGAACGAGTGAAGACTTGTGCTCCGAATACGGTGTGGAAGAATGATTGTAACACTTGTTGGTGCTCAACTTCGGGAGAAGCACAATGTACTAAGATGGGATGCGGTCCTTAAACAAATGGTGATTTTATTCTTTAAATTATGAGGTTTATATATTATACTAGCTGTGCCCGCGACTTCTTCTGCGTGAAAGCTTATGTAAAACACAGTGATTAATGAAGTCATCAGAATGTATGAAGTCCATTTACTTGTCTACTTTTCTCTAGTACTTACGCCGCGTCGTAAAACTACAATAACTTTTGATAGAGTCGACCGATTTTAATGAAACAAAGACTAAGTTACTCCCGAGAATATGCTTTACGATTTTATTTTATTTTTTAATATGGCAGCGGTCAATCAATTTGATTGCGTTATTAACGCTTGACTTTATATGCAGGACCTGAAAAAGTTAAATCTGAAACTAGTAGTAGAAAGCACTAAATATTACTAATAGGAACAACAAAATGTATAACATAGTGACTTAATCACTTACGTAATTATTTTTTAGCGAATTATTTAACCTTTTTTTTATTGTAGCACGGCAAAGTGACTGCGCTGTGTCTGATGGTAAGCACAGTACAATCCAAAAACAACGGCGACCACCGAGATATACCCCTCCTCCGGCGGTCGTCGCTGTCATGCCGGCCATCCATAGACCCTCAATTTTGCTGAGCGCTGGCACTAAATTATAAATATTTCGTTTATTACCTATTGAATTACCAAGCAAAGATCATAAAAAAAAACAATTTGATTTTGAATTACTCCTGGGAATATGATTTTATATTTATTTTTTCCAGAAAAAGAACCCCGTTGTTCCTAGATCAAGAGAAAAGATTGATAATCCAAAAACGTATAGAGGATTACTCGAACACATAATAGATCATTTCTAATAAAGCATATTAAAACATACAGATTTCTTATCATTTTAGATTATAACAACCTCGTAATAGTATTCAAAGATAAACATAGCTTTAAAGTCAATTTTATTATGTTAATTTCTGCTGTATTTAGAGGTAAAAAGGTTATCTTAAAATGTTACGGAATTAGTCGTTTATATCGCGAATCGTATGTTCATTATGAATTGTAGCACTTGTTGGTGCAATGATAATGTCATTCAATTAAATACCTTAGGAACGTTGAGTGAAGTATATATAATCTATACTTATATTATAAAGCTGAAGAGTTTGTTAGCTTTTTTTATGTCATAGGAGGCAAACGGACAGGTGTGTCATCTGATGTTAAGTGATCACCACTGTCCATAGATACTTGCAACACCAGGGGAGTCGCAAGTGCGTTGCCAGCCTGTGTTGGGGGAGGGAGGAAGGGAAGGGGAAAGGAGAGGAGGAAGTGGAAGGGAGTTGGGCCTCCGGTGCTCTACTGAGCGAACGAAACGCAACAATGCACGCACTGTTACTTCACGTTCGTTTTCTGTGAGATGGTGGTACTACCCCGGGCGTGCCGACCCATTCATGCTGAAACCAGTAATAGCTTCAGTATGGCTCTACCACCTAAAAAAACTAATTGAATGCGTTAATCTCAGGAATTACTTCTCCGATTTGCTAAATTCTTTCAGTGTTAGATAGCTCATTTATCGAAGAAGAATATATATCATCACGCTATGCCCAATAGGAGCGGAGCACTAGTGAAGAATGTTTCAATATCGGGGTTACCCTAGATATTATTTAAAAATGTTTTCATCTTCTACGTAATCGAAGTCGCGGTCAGAAACTAGTGAATATGTATAACGTGTTGTTTTAAAATAGTGAAATAGAAACGAAGTTGCTCTGAAAAGGGAAGAGTTGTAATTGAAACAACAGTTTTGAATATTTTACTTAACCCTGGATAACTAAAAGTTCTCCAGACGACATCCTTCTGCACGAACGTCGAGTATACCTAGTTCCACGTACCTCTGGGCCCTGCATCCTTCTCTACCTTGCTATTACGAGTAAACAATGAATTAAACGATGCTTTTGAGATCATACACTAGTTAGGACGTGATTTACAGTCATCCCTGGCTATGAAAGCGACTTTAGATTATGACTTTCGAGGCGTGATATCAAGGTCATGGTACATGATATTCTGGGCAAACCATTCAACATAGAAGTCTCTGTTAATCCTACGTCGAATTTCAAGCAGGTTTTAGTATCGAAAGGCTATTATAGAGTGGATCAATATGTGAACGATGGTGATGTCTGGAATTGACTTCTCTCTGTGCATCCACTAAAAACAGTACTGTAACGTATAATGTATTCGAAATATATCTAAATATTAATACGTGAAGCCTAAACTTTGTATCCCTTTTTAACGGAACTGGGCGAACGGATGAACGTGAAATTTGGCATAGTTAAAGTTTATATGGAGGAGAAGTGCAGAAACCTATTTATTTTATATAAAATGCATTAGAAGTACATTAAATTAATTAAAATATGCATTACTCACACTAATGCTTCAATTTTACACAACATATACACACATGTAAATAAAAAAGAAGTTTTGACATCTGTCAATAAAGGACTTCAAAAAAGGTTGTGAAGGAGGTTGCTATGCTCGACTGTATGTATTATTTTACTCTTACGTTCCAATTACCCTTTTTCATTCTACATTCAACAATGATATTAACCCTAATAAAATTCAAACTTAAAAAAATCAATGAACTATGGTCGAATGTCGACCTCTGGGCGCCCACTAGTATATGTTAAAAGGGTGTACCCGATCGAGTTTCTTGCCGGTTCTTCTCGATGACTGGGTTGTATTCCGAACCGGTGGTAGTTTAGACGTTCATAAGCGCCTTATTAGGGCCTAAACTGAATAAAGTATTTTTGATTTGATTTGATTAATGTGCTATCTGTGTCGGCCCAAGGCTAGGCGAATAACGAAACACCATTGCATGAGATGCAAGCAAGCTATTTGGGGCGCCCACAATTCTGACATGTGTTGTCGTTGTATGTAATTGTAATTCAACATTTCTTTCATTTTATTCGGATCCTAATTAACAGAACTTCTGCGTTATATAACAAGTTACCATTTCCATTAAGTAATATTGAGTTTCATTTCATCTGCGTTGTCCGCTCGTCGAATGTTTAGATATTACGTAACAATTATATAGATTAATCAATCAATACAAATCTTACCTGAAAATATTAACATTTATTATTACTTACTATGACAGATCGTTGTTACCACTGAGATCTTTTTAGAAAATAAGCGCCATCTAGTCTGTTAACTATATAAACTCTATAGATTATAATTATGTACCATTAAATTTGGTTATATGTATGTATGCTGTATTATACTGTAATTTGTGTATCGATTATATATTTATTTTTCAAATGACGAGCAGCATAACTGCTGATATGTCTATGTCACGCTCAGTGTCGAAATTTATGGATTTTTGATCACTATAGATGTTCATATATTAAAGTTAGTTTATGTTACCGATCCTCCCGATGATATAACGGCAGCGAACGATCTGTACCAGCCTGTGTCTACAAACAAAGCGTGTTCACGCCCAAGCCCGCGTAAGTACAGATGACGTGGCAGAAAAAAATATCCGACACGAAATACATATAAGAATTATTGAGGTATACATGCTTGGTACACATATATATCTCTATGTATACGTGTGACTATGTAGCTTAGCTTAGATTAGCTCAGAGACCGTCTCCTCGCACCACTTTAGTCGGGCCTAGGGAAGATGGGTCGATTGGGGGGCCCATCTTCCCCTTGTAGAGGTCCCGCGGACGAAGAAGACAGCCGGTATTTTACATAACCGTCTCCCTTCACGGAGGACGCCCGGCGACGGCGCTTTCTGACGCCAGGCCAACCGCTTGGGGCGACACGATGAAGTTCATTGAAATCTCGTATCGCCCCAAGTATTGCGGTAGGTAAGGTGAAAAAAAAAGTTACGACTCCAATTCAATGAACGAAGCAACAGCCCAAGCCGAGGTTTGCATTCTTGAGCTAGTTGTCAAAATAAAATCGGCCGAGTGCCTTAAGGCGGGCGCCTTAGTAGTCCGGTGAAGCTGTTAAGACCATGCTAGGCCAATAATGTAGTCAGGTTAAAAAAAAGTTTATTGGACCGTAGCCAGTTGTCGAGTTGGTCCAGTTTACTACCAATGTATCGCTGAAGAAATGATGTGCAATTGTTGTTCATAAAAGTGTTCGACCTATTTTGGTTTGATTTCTTCTTTCAATTCTCATTGTGTCTCTTACCATATACATTTCACGTAAGGATGGCAGGTTGTATTTATAAGTAACTATTTTATATGTTTCTATTACCATGAAGGCGTCTTTCTTTAGGAGTAGTCAAGTGTATTACGCGGAGTCTTGGAATAAGTAATAAAATATAATTCAATCATTTTTAGAAATGTGTGTCTGACTTCGTATAGTATATAGCTTATGAGCATTCTCATATACATATATATACTGGGTGACAGGTTACTCGTTAGCAATATTTTTACAAGATACTCAGTATTTAATACTCGTTCTAAATCAATTAAAAAATAGATGCTTAATATTTGACCTAATTATCTAGAAAAATACAAAGAATATAGTCAATCCTCTACCCGTCAATGTTAAAGCACATTGTCAATGACCGTTGGTTGTAGTTAAAGTGAGGCTAACCAACTTACAAAGGATAATTTTTCGAAGTTTGAACAAACAAGAGGGAGTATTGTCCGTTTTATTATCGAAGGTTATTAACTTCGGGACGCTGCTCGCAGGTTTTGCAGGCGGGAGGAGGCGGCGCTTTGCCCAACTCCTTCCGCCACCGTAGCCGGACCCGAGGGGATGGGCCGGGGGACCATCTCCTCATTGCACAGGTCCGGCGGACGAGGGAGGGCAGCCGGTGTGTATCTGGTCTGCCCCTCTATAGGTAGGAGCCCGGCTGTCACCGTCCGCCAGGCGGCCCGTTGGGGCGGCGAGGTTGAATAGCTCGGTACACCGTGGGGTTTTAGTCCGTGTGAGTCGTATATAACCCACCCTCTCCCCCGGGAAGGTGGAGTATCCATAAGGGTGTTCTTTATTAGTATTTGTTTTGATATTATTATTTTATATGTGAAATGTGACCATGAACTATCACACGATTAAAGGTTGTCACTCTTTGAACAGTTACGGTGTGTATAGCGACCTCGCAGGTTGATGGCAGCGGTGTTACTGCACCCTATCCATGCCCCTATGCACTAGCCCTTGGAGGAAACGACTCAACAACCCGTAATTCGGCCCGATCGGTTGCGTCGCCTACACCTGTAATTGTTATCTCATCTTTCTTATAATATAATTGTAATTAATGGACATCTATTTACTGAAGTGTGGTATGTATTTTTATTTCGTCCCCAAATTCATAAGCCAAAGAAATTATATATTAGGTACACACTGATAATACGTTTACTTTTTTTTAATAAGCCCAATAAAAAATAATAAGAGATATATATGGTTTAATATATTTTATTAAAAATTCTCTGTTACATATTATAGTAATCCTCTATTTGTTTTTTTTTACATTATTACCTCTCCACTTGATGTAATGACAACGGATTTAAATACCTGAAAAAATGGATTCATATTACTATGAGTAAAAAAAAAACTCTTATATTCTCAGTAAGTAATCAACCGAATATATTTAATTTTATACCAGCACTTGGTAAATTGAGTGTTTTCCATAACGTAGCGTCGTGAGGATCTAACAACATATGATATTAACATAGTAGTAAGAGTAGACTGAATAGTAGACTGCTAAAACACTATTACAAAGCACTGGCATAAATCACTATTTTGACACTATATTGTAGTATGAGCGGCGAGATACTTTGCGTATGTTGACGATCCGATCCACCAAAATTTCTTTTCTCCAAAGAATACAACTCTGAAGTAATATCCAAATAGATAGATACATCTATAAGGATTAGTTTATTACCCTAGTGCGATCTGAGACCATACAGATTGAGGCAACCGAGTAGTCCAAGAGTTTGTAGTCCGGTGAAGCTGTTAAGACCTTGCTTGGTTAATAGCGTAGTCAGTTCGAAAAAAAAACCGAGTGGGTATCCGAACTTCGGGGTTCAGAAGTCGTGCATATTTGTACCTAGGATTTCAATTTATTTCTTCACTATAAGGACATCATTTCACAAACAGACTAATACAAACCTTCTTTTTTTTTTTTACGAGGGGAAAATCCTACATGGATACCCTCACGCCGTCGGGGGCAGCGTGAGGGTATGTCAGACTCCTACTGACTAAAAATCCCCCGGTGTACCTCTGCCGCTATAGTCGGGGCGACACGCGATCTCTAAAGATTTCAGCGTGCCGCCCCAGCGGTTGGCCCAGCAGCGAAGCGCCGCCGCCGGGCCCCGTCCTGTTAGGAGACAGCCGGGTACACACCGGCTGTCTCCTCCGTCTGCCGAACCTGTGCAATGGGAAGATGGGCCCCCGACCCATCCTCCCTAGGTCCGGCTACAGACTAATACAAACCTAGCACAAGTTATCGTAACTAAACTGGCAATATATGATACATATATAAATAATTAGCTGATCTGGCCACGCGTTGCTGTACCTCAGTTATTAAATATCAAAATAAAATTATAAGCTATTCTCAAAACTAAAACGTAGCGCCATCTATGAGCGTCATCTATTTCTATCAAAAACTAGTTTAAAGCACCATCTTTTCAAGAAGGATGAAACTTATATATATATATATATATCTCTTACTTTGAAAACCTGCATTTTGTAAAGGACCGGCATGATCTAAATGCTAGAAACTGTAACAAACTGGTCGTCCCATGTTCCAGACTTAGTAAAACCAGTAATAGTTTCTTAGGTAATAGTGTTAGGTTTTACAATAAAGTCCCAAAACATATTACCGATTTGCCGGACTGTAAATTTAAGCACCATGTCAAGCGGGTTTTAGTGTCGAAAGGCTACTATAGGGTGGATCAATACGTGAACGATGGTGACGTCTGGAATTGACTCCTATCTGTGCATTCACTAAAAACGATATGGTAACGTATAATGTGTTTGAAATATATATACGAGTATAATATGTCAAAAAGATGTGCCCGGTCGAGTTTCTTGCCGGTTCTTCTCGGTGACTGGGTTGTTTTCCGAACCGGTGGTAGTTTTGACGTTCATAAGCTCCTTATTAGGGCCTAAACTGAATAAAGTATTTTTGATTTGATTTGATTATAGTTAATTTTATCGACAATAGGGATGATCTATATTCATCATTAGTGTATAAACATCGATATTCAGCTGGAAAACAATGATGTTTTAATTTTGGTAACATAGACTCGACTATATATTTGAAATTCAAGGTAAAATTCTAATAAAAGTTAAATTGAACCTCTTTAAAACCATTCCGTTTTCAATAATTTTTCAAATCTGTTTATACCGAGTGACTTTTTAGTCGCCAGTAATTATTCAAGATATTCATTATATAGATTCTCGTTCTTAATCAATTTAAAAAATAGATGCTTAATATTTGACCTAATTATCTCGAAAAACGTAAAACATCAGCTGATTTAGGTAAAAACGAAAATAAATGAATAACGCCCTGTCGCGCAGTCCAGCAAACCTCCCGCGCCTCGGCCCGCGCCCCGGTTCCCTTTGTTCGACCGTGCGGCGTTTCCACAATAAGCACGTAATGATAAAAACTTTGAAAAGGGCCCCTTGAAAATTCTTAATTGAAGCTAGGCTTGATTTTTTACGTTTAAAACTATCATGGGAATGATGATTTTAAAAGTTTTAGAACAAACTTTAACTAAGGTTGTTTTTGTTGTTTATCGGTTATGTTTTGATATTATTATTTTATATGGTAAATGTGACCACGAACTACCACAGGATTGAAGGATCTGACCCTTTAAATATTCACCTGGTATATTCACTTTGAAGTCGGTACAAAATGCTCTATGAATTTGTTTACAACATTCTTACAGTGAAGATAAAGTGGAAAAGACGTCAAATAATAAACGTATTACGTATGTAAGTAAGGGTAATAGTATTGTCTTATTATCTGTAAAATTTTAACCACAGGTGTAACGAAGAGATTAATAAAGTTATAACATAACACAATAAGACCATTATCGAAATAATGCTTAATATTATTGGTTGGTTGGTAAAACAAAGTCCCCTACCGTGTCTGTCTGTCTGTTCGCGATAAAGTTAAATACTTCTGCACGGATTTTAATGCGGTTTTCACCAGTAGACAAATTGATTCATGAGGAAGGTCTAGGTATATGAATTGTCAGATTTTTTTTAATGTCAAGGCGGGACAACGTCCGCCGGGCCCGTTAGTAGGATAATAAATTAGTAACATGTGAGTAGTGAAGGACAAAACAGCCGTTAATCGTTGGTATAATTGATGTTACTTTAGCGACGGAATATGATGGAAACTTTAATTAGCGACATCAAGATCGGATCAAATCAAATCAAAAACACTTTATTCAATTTAAGCCCTAAGAAGCCACTTATGAACATCAAAACTACCACCGGTCCGGAACACAATCCAATCATCGAGAAGAACCGCCAAGAAACTCGATCTGATTTATCTTTTTAACAAATATGTATAATATTTATAATACACACATTAAAAAAGTCTAAGCAACATGCGTTATATTACAAATTTTACCATTTATATTAATTAATTTCTAAGTATTTACTCAAAGAAAGTGCGTAGGTAAGTAAACTTTTTTGTTATTGATGACATACTGGCTGGTTGTAAAAAAAAAATTTGATTATTCTTTGTTTTTTCATAAAACTCAAATGACTGCGAATTTGTTTGAATTTAAGTGCGTTTTAATTGCTACGTTTAGTCTTGATTTTATAATTTTACCAACCATTTAAATAAAGTTAGCGACAAAATTGAATTGTTAGATATTCTTTACGTCATGAAGCGACGTCATTTGATGGCAGATGAAATGCAAAGAGCTGTAGGGATGTTGCAAGCGGGAAGTAATCAATCACAGGTATCTCGACATTTTGGCATTCATAGAAGTGTTATTTGTCGTCTTTGAAAAGGCCGTAAAAGGAGTACAAGCACTTGGCAAGACCGGTACATACAACTGACTGCAAGACGCCAGCCAATGTTAACCACTCGAGAAATAAGTTGGAGGCTACAAATTTCAAGTGGTGTTGATGTAAGTCCACAAACTGCATGAGTACGGCCTGCGAGCTCGACGCCCAATCAGGTGCCCACCGATACGTCACGGAAAT
>MU159824.1:39150-87345 GCA_015888305.1 Antheraea pernyi | reverse complement strand
GTAAGAAAAAAGTTTAGTTTCTTATGTATCTTAGTTTCTACAGTATATTCTAATATTGTTCATTTCTGTTATTAAAAGAACTTATAAAGACAACAGCTGTTATTTTTACATCATAGAACCCTAAAGATATTATTTTAAAAATAAAATTCAACGTTATAATGTGAAGAACCATCCTAAAATTAAATTTTTAAATTAGTACATGTTGCTTAGACTTTTTTGATGAGTGTATATTAGGTACATTTCACAAACGTTTTTAATGGATGAACAGATATGATTTAATATTCCAGACATCACCATCGTTCACATATTGATCCACTCTATAAAAGCCTTTTGACACCAAAACCCGCTTGACATGGCGCTTGAATTCGCAATCCGGCAAATCGGTAATATCCTTTGGGACTTTGTTGTAAAATTAACATCATATCCCAGAAAACTGTTACTGGTTTTACTTAAGTCTTAAACATGGGACAACGAGTTTGTCACGGTTTCTAGTATTTAGATTGTGCCGATTTTTTTACGAAATCTAGCTTTTCAAGGTTCTTACGGATGTACATTAAATTATTAAGAAAGATCGAAGATTAATCTTACTGATTTTAACGCAAAATACAATGAAAATAATTTTAACTATTACTCACAGATTTATAATTAATTCCAGTTCCAGAGATAAATTATTCGCTACCAGGATCTGAAAATAGTAATGTAGTACTTTTAAAATATCAAATAGATAAATTACGTAATATATTTACTTCAACGATATAACTAGGATTAGAAAAGAAGGCTTAATTTAAGCTGACAAAGTATAGACTTTTATAAGACTGTTCAACAACTTTAACCAAATTCAATCGTAGAAAGCGTATACCAGGTGTAATGTTTAGACAGTAGCAATAATTATGGAGTATGTCTGCACTCGATTGTCGTTCTAAATCAATTAAAATAAATAGGTGTTCAATATTTGACCGAATTATCTACAAAAATACAAAAATTATACACAATTCTCTACGCGTTTATGTTAAAGCAGTGTCAAAGACCGTCGGGTGAATTCACTTTCACTTGGAAGTGAACTTAGGAACCTCAAGAACAAAAAAAGGGTTTATTATCCGTTTTATTATCGAAAGTTATTAACTCCGGGTCGCCCATTGTAGCTTTTACCACCGATCATTGCACTTAGGTTTATTATTTTATTTACACGTTTGTAGCTATACTTTTGGAAGTCTTAGAACAAATTTTAACTTAGGTTCTCTTTGTTGCTTATTAGTATTTGTTTTGATATTATTATTTGATATGTTAAATGTCACCATGAAGTGTCATCCTAGAATATTGTGAATGTCTAACTTTTCACCAGGTATATACCGCGTTTCATTAAGTCTCTTAAAATTATAACTGGTTTCAGCATGAATGGGTCGGCTCGCCCGGGGTAGCACCACCCTTTCACAGAAAACCGACGTGAAGTAACAGTGCTTGAAGTGTTGCGTTTCGTTCGGTCAGTGAGAGCGCCGGATACCCACCCCTCCCCTCTTCCCCACTCTCCCTTTCCCCAAACACAGGCAACGCACTTGCTTGCTTGCTTGCGACTCCTCTGATGTTGCAAGTGTCTAAGGACGGTGGTGACCACTTAACGTCAGGTGACCCAACTGTTCGTTTGCCTCATGTGATATAAAAAAATTATAATGTCAAAGAGAAAAAGTAATTTGTCCCAATAATATAAACTATGACGTTATAATCCAAAAAAAAATTACTATTTTTATAATATAAAATATTTAGACTTACCGTCGTTGCATGCCATCAAAGTACATGCGGGTAGTCCAATATTTGTGCACCAACAAGTGTTACAATCGTTCTTCCACGTCGTATTCGGGGTGCAGAACTTCGGCAGACCTGGATATAATCATGTCTATCATTGTTATCAATCGAGAGCAGTAGTTCATTAATATTATGTTGCTTGTTCCGAATATATATCTACACTAATATTATAAAGCTCAGGGTTTCGTTTGTTTGGTTGAACGCGATAATCTCAGGAACTACTGGACCGATTTGAAAAATTCTTTTATTTCTTAATTTACACATTATGCGTTAAATACGCAATGGCGGACTCAATGCCCAAGGCATTCTCTGCTAGTTAACCATGCGGTGATGCAGAGATAAATGTTGGTAGGTGTAAAAGGTGAGGTTTTTATAAAATTATGTTCAACCTATTTAATGTAACAATATCTAAATAAAATATCATCACCGATATATACTACACATATACAATACATACATATAACAACATCATACATAAATATCAATACAATAAATAAAAGTATAATAAGTCAACATCAAGTACTAAATACAGCATTAACCAGATAATTCTGCTAAATGAGACTGGTAAAGCCGACGCTTACTAATTTAAATTGGTAACGCTATCAGCTGCCGGTGAAGGTAAACATCGTGAGGAAACTTGAAACTGAGAAATATTCTTGTAGCACTACTAAATGTGGGAAAACTTATAACTGTGGATTTCTCAGAGTTTCAAATCGCCAAAACGTCGTGGGCTAGCGTGGTAATTATGCCCATACCTTCCATCGAGAAGAGGCCTGTGACCCTGAGCAGGTCTGTTACAGGCTGATGATGAAATAATAATTGTGCCCAATATATTGCCTACTGTATGTGGGAAGAATATAGAACTGTGGATTTCTCAGAATTTGAAATCGTCAAAACGTCGTGGGCTTGCGTGGTGATTACGCCCATACCTTCCTACGGGAAGAGGCTTATGGCCCTGCAGCGGCCTCTTACATCCTAGAAATTTGAAATTGCAATAAAATAATGGCTTTTATGTACCAACTGAACCGAAAAATGCAAGTGCTAACCGAAACTTCGTTACTAGCTAGTTTGACGAGTATTTGAGAAGGCTGTAATAGATTGTTAGTATCATATCCTTAAAAGAAGAACATACCATATTTTTTTATATCACACGCCTTGAGAGTGCACATAGCCATGCCATTATCAGTGCAAGTGCAATAGTTGCATTGGCTTTTCCAAGAGCTACCGGGTAAGCAATATTTACCCGAAGGTAGAATAGATTTCTCCCGATCTGAAAATAATTTTATCATCATATATATTAATACGTGAAGCCTAAACTTTGTATCCCTTTTTAACGGAATTGGGCGAACGGATGAACGTGAAATTTGGCATAGTTAAAGTTTATATGGAGGAGAAGTGCAGAACGCTATTTATTTTATATAAAATGCATTAGAAGTAAATTAAATTAATTAAAATATGCATTACTCACACTAGTGCTTCAATTTTACACAACATATACGTATACACATACACATGTAAATAAAAAAGACATTTTGACATCTGTCAATAAAATACTTCAAAATAGGTTGTGAGGAGGTTGCTATGCTCGACTGTATGTATTATTTTACTCTTACGTTCCAATTACCCTTTTTCATTCTACATTCGACAATGATATTATAACATAATACCCTTTGACAAAAGAACCCTAATAAAATTCATACTTTAAAAAATCAATGAACTATGGTCGGATGTCGACCTCTGGGCGCCCACTAGGCGGTATAATTATACTAACATATGTTAACGTATGCTCCTGTCCGTTTACTGCTTCAGCAGTAGTTAACTCCGACGCTCATGGTTTCATATGGCTAATATATACGATCTTTATTATTGTAGCTGTAACTCATTTCCGCTTTCAACTAGCCACGTCTAATGTCGTACGTCGATAATCATCACAAACTTGGACTCTAGTTTTTACATGACCTCATGTAATATATTATAAAAGGTTCCTTTTTGGTCAAAATATATCTTCGAATCAGTGTAAGATTGATTGTCAAGTGTACTTGATATAGCCAACCGAGCACGTACTTCAAAATCTTTATTTACGTTCAGTTGAAAATTAAAACCTTTTTAAAATTAAAATCTACTTTCCATGCAAACAACTTAGCCTATTATTCTACAACCTTTTATTTTTCTGTATATATGTCTGTATCTATATTTATATGTGCATAGTTACCTATTATTATTATATATGTACTTATTATCTCATATTTCATACTCAACTTTACATTATTATTTTTTTTTTTTTTTTTTACCAAACTTATATAACTCCACTACATAATTACACTACGCGACACTTAATATATACACTAACATAGCGCACACATAACACTTTGTGCCCTGAGAGAAAAACAGCACCTAAGGGGAGTAACCACTTACAACATGCTGACTCGGGGCCCATGGACTAACCACCTATTTTTTTGTACATGGGGAGATCCCTAACAGATACTCACCCCGTTGGGCAGCCGAGGATGGTTTTTTTTTTCGAACTGACTACCCTATTGACCCAGCAAGGTCTTAACAGCTTCAACGGACTAGCTGAGGATGGGTTATGTCCGATTCACACGGACTAAACCCAATGGTGCCTTCACTTTTTAGGCGGGGGAGCAGGGACTACCGGCTGGCACTGCGTCTGCTCCCCCGACAGGTGTAGGAGGCCCTGACTGCGGTCTGACGGGTCAAAGATGGTAGACCCCTCGAAGGGGAAGTGGGTGTGAAACCCCCCCTGACGAACTGTGGGAGCTGCATTGGCACAATGCGCCTCCACCACATGGGCCTGTGCAGTTTAAGCTGCCAGGGCGACGGACATGTGGACTAACTACCTACAGCACATAAAATGCGCTATACAAATGTGTCACACACATACGCTAATCTGGGCTCATTTGTCACACACATACACTAAACCGTAAATTTTGATTTCTATCTCTCACTGTTTATATTATGTGTAGGTTTTTAATTTGAACGCGTTTAACATTTATGTGTGTTGCAAATAAATTTCTTTTCTTTCTTTATTTATTTGTAAAGACTTTATTGAATTATTAGTGCTAAGTATCTAAGAGAAAGAATATACCTTCTTTGTCTCCATTACATAACATGAGAGTGCATAAACTAACGTCAGAATCGACACAGAAGCAAAAGTTGCAGTCCTTTTTCCAATGGGTACCCGGTTCACACTTTTCAACTGTAGGTGCACCGGATGAGGGATCCGGCTCAGCTGGAAATAATTTCAATGATATAATCATTTTATAAATACTCATTGTACAATGTTTAAGTTTAAGAAATAAAGAGAAACTATAAAAAAAAAACGAGTGCGCTTTAGACCACACGAGTGTAGTAAAACTTTTTTAGTTCCATATATATATATATATAAATATGTCGTGGTCGTCTAGTGATCCGACTGGTGGAATATCATTTCGAAGTCCGCAGGTTCGAACCCCGGCATGTATCAAAGAATTTTTCGGAATTCACGTGCGTTTACAAATTTAAATTAACGAAAACATCGTGAGCAAACCTGAACATAAGAAATGTTCTTGTAGTACGATTGTATGTTGGAAAACAAAGAACTATGGATTTCTAAGAGTTTGAAATCGCCAATACCTATGAACCTGCAGTGGGTCTCTTACAGGCTGACGATGATGATGATATACATATATCACTACAAATATTTAAATTTATTTATTATCATTGATAACACAAAGCATAAACTCTCTCTCTCTCTCTCTTTCTATTTTCACTAGTTATATCTCCCTCTCAAGTTCCGTTCGCCTTACTCTCCAAGTCAAGCGTGCGTAAAGAAGATTTACTTCCGAATTAATTAATAATGAACATAGATTGGTATTAAATGCATAGGCGGTAGAGAAGAAATCAATGATGGTTTAGTTACAGCAAATTCGGAAACTGCACTGGGCTTTACATGTTCGAGTCCTGCAATACGTCAAAGTTTTCGATGAAGTAATACATCTTGTCGAAACCATCTCAATTTGTCAGGTACAGAAAATCCCTCGCAAACAACCTATAAGTGTGTTCCGCTAACTGCTCTTCAAAGCCAGTACGCCCTAGATTTAATGTGTTACATTCTTATGCCATATCAGCATTTAACAGAGTGATGAGTGATAGATGGGGTGCAAGGGGTGTCGAATAACATCGAAGACTTGAGACATCCAAGCCAACCTCACCTGCACGTGGTGCACCCTGCTGAATAACGAACGAGGCAATGACGAAAACGGGGTGGTAGGTTTTACAGCCTGACTGGGTCGCAACCACCATGTATATGGCGAAAAAGCCCGCCATAGTGATTCGCCTTTGCGGGTCGCGTTTCGGGATCAGCTTGTGCATATCCAGCTTTTCGCAGGCCGGCATGACAGCGGCGACCGGTCGCCATTGTTTTTGGATTGTACTGTGCTTACCATCAGGCACAGTGCAGTCATTTTAGCGTGCTACTATAAATATATATATATTGTGATTGTTGTCGGTCGGGTTTTCATTTTTAACCTTTATGAACGTGAAAATGTAAAAGCATTACTTAGTGAGCCTACTGCGTCAGTCAATCTTTCATGTTTGTTTGTATACTTGAATATTTTCGGCAGATTTCATGTTTCAATCTGATAATATCAGTTTATTTTTCTTACTATATTTAAGTATATTTAACTAGAACATTTATTTGAAAATAATATGTTTTAATAATTAAGCAGTTAAGTAATTAATTTTAATAATATAAGCAGTAACAGTACGATTATGATTATTTTAATTAATAAATAATACTCAACTAAATACTCAACGGTAAACCTTTGATAAAGTTTTCCGAATGTAACAGGAAACAAAATTACAACGTTCGGCGGTTCGGTTCGGTTTTTTATATCATAGGAGGCAAATGAACAGGTAGGTCACCTGATGTTAAGTGATCACACCGTGCATAGACACCAGCAACACCGGGGGAGTCGTAAGTGCGTTGCCTGTGTTTTGGATAGGAGGGAGGCGAGGGGCGAGGTGGGAGTTGGGCCTCCGGCGGTCTCACTGACCGAACGAAACGCAACAATGCAAGCATTGTGACTTCACATCGATTTTCCGTAGCGAGCCGACCCATTCATGCTGAAACCAGTAATAGCTTCAGCGTGTCTCTACCATCTACAAATCTCTTTTACATTTTTGATGAAGTTACAGGAATAAAATGTCAAAACGTTTCCTACTTTAAAATGCATATTGATAAATTAACACTAATAATTATTATTTAATATCACTAATAATAACTATTTAATATCACTAATAAATATATCTGCACACGGAAAGTACACCGAAATAATTGAAACTGTGTAAAGGGATGTCGTTATGTATATTTGTACAAATTCCTATCAATGTAAAACGTAGACTATTATTACATAGTATAAAACAAAGTCCCCTACCGCGTCTGTCTGTCTGTCTGTTCGCGATAAACTCAAAAACTAGTGAACGGATGTTTATGCGGTTTTCACCAGTGGATAAAGTGATTCACGAGGAACGTTTTGGTATATAATTTGTCCAGGATTTTTTTATAATCAGGGCGGGACAACGTCTGCCCGGCCCGCTAGTATATAATAAGACAAATATGAATATGATTGACTTACAGCTTTCGACGCGATGTCCCGCCAAAACGAATAAACTGATTATTAACAAGCAACGCATTTTCCTCAATCTAAAATAGCAACAGAAAAGTTAACCGCAGCGCTCAAGACCAGTCTCAGCCGTGACCAAGACACGAGTGATGTTCAAGCGCTTACGTTCCTACTAATATACTCCTACATAACTTTAGTATTTAATTATATAAATTGAATTTTAAGAGTTTTTTTTTCTAACCGCTCATATTGGTTCGTTCTCAGTTAGTCTCCATATATTTTTAATATTCCAAACGAAATGCGATACTTTTAGCTGAGAATCAAAGAAGGAAGATGTACTTAACAGTTTTGTTTCCTATCCTTATTATCATCATATATATTAATACGTGAAGCCCAGATTTTGTATCCCTTTTTGAGAGAAATGCGCGAACGGATGAACGTGAAACTTGGCATAGTTAAAGTTTATATGGAGGAGAAGTGCAGAAACCTATTTATATTATATAAAAGGCATTAGAACTACATTAAATTAATTAAAATATGCATTACTCACACTAATGCTTCAATTTTACACAACATATACACACATGAAAATAAAAAAGACATTTTGACTTCTGTCAATAAAGAACTTCAAAAAAGGTTACGAAGGAGGTTGCTATGCTTGACTGTATGTATTTTTTTTACTCTTACGTTCCAATTACCCTTTTTCATTCTACTTTTAACAATGATATTATAACATACAACTATTATTATAATATGTATAATATTATAACTATGGTCGAATGTCGACCACTGGACACGACCACGACCACTAGTATTCATAATTCTTCTGTCCCTATGTATATGACAGAACTCCTCCTAAACAGCTGAACAGATTTCGATTAAACTTTGTTCAGGTGGATTCAAGAATTACTTAGATTGACAATTAGATCGGGAAGCTACCTACCGCGGTTGACGTTTAGGATTATTTTAATTATCAAGCTAGGACAACGTCCGCTGAACCCGCTAGTATATATACTATATTACTTGCTATTAGACGCAAATGGTCGAAATATATAAATATCCAAGTTTTATATGCATAGTAAAAAACATAAAATAATCAACGTGGTCATCTTATTGCAAATAATAATTTTACACAGCTATTGATTTAATAAAATACAGTAATTTATAAACATTACACTTATGGATCACAGAGAATCATTTTTCCCATAGTACTGGGCATTATCAAGTATTTTTTGTCATCTGTCTTTATATTACATATAATAAATACGAGCAGATACACTATTATACTAAACAATAAATTGATATAGTAAGGCAATGAAGTCCGCGAATTTCTTCTTGTCGTCCCGAAGAACATCGACAGTCATTTCTTTATCGTTAAATATCAATTTTTATGTAATTTTGTTAGAAATACAGACTACTTCGATTTTCTTTATTAAACATTTTAAAAATGGGGTTTTTATTGTATTACGAATGGATTTATTTTAGATTTTATTTTTGTAGTATAAATTATAACCTTCGGATTCTACAATGAACGGGCGATTAATTCTCAGTTAACTGATTTTAGAAAGGATAAAAACAGTTATGTTACTAAAAACAAAGAAAAAACAGGTGAGACTCGTTCGAGCAATTTATAATATGAAACCTCCGGAATCATTAAGGACTAAGTCTTAGGAATTCGGTACTCTACCCTTCCAATATATTCTTTACTAGCTTCTGCTCGCGACTTCGTCCGCGTGGAATAGTTATAACCCCGATTTTGAGACATTCTCCATGGGTGTTCCGCTGTTATTGCTCTTACCGTGATGATGTATAAACCTATAGCCTTTTTTAATAAATGAGCTATCTAACACTGTAAGTATTTTTCAAATCGAGTCAGTAGGTCGTGAGATTAGGGCGTTTAACCAAATAATCCCTCCGGCTTTATAATATTAGTATAGATTACTACTCTTATCTCGTACTCAAATCGAGCCGTCATCCAAATTACAATAACTTTTGATAGAGTAGACCGATTTTAATGAAACATAGATTAAGTTACTCCGAAGATATTCTCTATGATTTGTGAACTCAGTGCTTTAACAGTGATGCGTGTTCATACAAAAAGATAGAATGATTTCTATTACTTATTGCCAGGTCGCCTGCAACAATTACTGGTTTCAGCATGAATGGGTCGGCTCGTCCGGGGTAGTACCACCCTCTCATAGAAAACCGAAGTGAAGTAACAGTGCTTGCATTGTTGCGTTTCGTTCGGTCAGTGAGAGCGCCGGAGGCCCACCTCCTCTCCTTCTCTCCCTCTCCCTTCCCTAACCCTTCCCCCTAAAGGGTGGCAACGCACTTGCAACTCCTCGCGTGTTGTTAGTGTCCATGGACGGTGGTGATCACTTAACATCAAGTGACTCACCTGTTCGTTTGCCACCAACACATAAAAAATTTTTTTCACTAAAATCGAAAATGTACAGACACTTTAGATTTACCTTCTTATTATATGTATAGATAATCTAGTGTATAAGTCCACAAAAGCTTTGATAAGCTGGATATATGAAAATACGAACATAATGTAACTATTAGGAACAGTTCGAAATTTATCATTCTATGTTTCAGACTCGCTAACACCAAACAGGATTTTAGTTTGTCGTGTTAGGTTTTATAATAAAGTCCCAAAATGCATTATCGATTTGCCGGATAGTGAGTTCAAGAACCATGTTAAGCGGGTTTTAAATTCTAATGGCTATTATAGTGTGGATCAATATGTGAACGATGGTGACGTGTGAAAATAAAGTCTCTCTCTGTACATCCACTAAAAACGAATGTACCTATCTATGTTTGTTGATGGTTCTTCTCGATGGCTGAGTTGTTATCCGAACTGGTGGTAGTTCTGACGTTCATAAGCGCCTTCTCTGGGCCGAAACTGAATAAAGTATTTTTGATATTGACTCGTTGTTGGACGGAAATAATTTACCTGTATTTGAAATTGTATAGAAAATAATTTATTTATTCAGTCAAGACTAGACAAGATGTGTAGTGTTCCTTCTTAACTCTTGTTTTTTTTTATATACCATACCAAACGAACAAGTGGGTCACCTGATGTTAAGTGATCACCACCGTGTATAGACACTTGCAACACCAAGGTGCAAGTGCGTTACCACTTTGTGTTCTGTTGGGGTACTGGAGGGGAGTGGAGAGAGGGAAGGGAGGGAAGGTAAGCTTCCGGCGCTCTCACTGACTGAACGAAACGCAACAATGCAAGCACTGTTACTTCGCGTCGGTTTTCTGTAGGTCGGGTGGTAGTGCCCCGGGCGAGCTTGCCCATTCATACTGAATGCAGTAATTAGATTCAGCGTGGTTATACCACGTACAAAAATGTATATTCTATGTACATTCAAAGAATCTTAAGCAGAACTGAATGTTTACCAATAGTAGTACCACGCTGCGTCTCAGGAAACAAAGTAGTATACATACATATGAAATGCCATGCGAACGAAGTCGCGGGCACTGCTAGTTTTATAATGTAAACAAATAACATTAGTAATTTATGTAATTACATGTAACAAATAAGGAAAGTTTAATATTAAAGTCTGCTAATTAGTGCCAAATGCTATTTTAGTGCCAAACATGTTGTATTTCACCATCAGTAATATATATATATATATATATATAGATAAGAGATTTCCACGTATATAGTCACTCATCACGATATCGTTGGAACCATTAGAGCTAAAGACTTGTAATTTGGTAGGAATATTCTTTTCACCGAGTAGAGGTCAGCTAAGAACGGATTTTACGAAATTCAACCCCTAAGAGGCATTGCGGGGGCGTTAATTAAAAAAATTCACATTTTAAAACTACAGCTCTTATAAGTATGAAACTTAGTTAGGATATTCTTTTTGGCATGTTTGAATTTACTAAAAAAATATTTTATGATATTCCACCACCACCTCCAATCTATAACTTTTATAACTCTGAAACTTGATCAAAACATTTTTTTTAGCATCTTTGAGTTTACTAAGAACTAATTTCATGATGTTTCACCCCCAGAGGGCTGTGCAGGGGCGTTAAAAATTAAAAAAAAAAATTTGTATAGCTTTTGGAACTCTGAAACTTGGCCAGAATATTTGTTTTGGCATGTTTGAATTTACTAAGAACTAATTTTATGATATTTAATCCCAAGAGGGTAGTGCGGGGGCGTTAAAAATTAAAAAAAATGTTTTTTCCAATCTATAGCTTTTGAAACTCTGAAGCTTGGCCAGAATATTTCTTATGGTATGTTTGAGTTTACTAAGAAATAATTTTATGATATTCAACCCTAAGAGAGTTGTGCGGGGGCGTTAAAAATATTAAAAATTTGTATCTTCCACTCTATTGCTATTAGAACTTTGAAACTACGCCAAAATATTTTTTTTGGTATGTATGAGTTTATCAAGAATTAATTTTATGATATGCAACTCCAAGAGGGTTATGCGGGGGCGTTAAAAATAAAAAAAATTGTATCTTTTAATCTGTAGATTTAAAACTTAGAAACTTGACCAGAATATTTTTTTTATATTTCAATTTACTAAAAACTAATTTTATGATATTTTACCCCCAGAGGGCTGTGCGAGGGCATTAAAAATAAAAATGTGTGAGAGTGGTACATAGTAGATTAAAGTTCCAGGTATGTTGCTGATGATAAATCCCATCTCATTCGATATACGATTCGTATTCACATATCTAATGTACACGTTACATGTTACAGTAGATGGCGTAATGTAAGATTGTAAGTAGGTGTGTAAATTAAAGAAATGCTTTTTCAAAAACATTTGTAACTATGATACCATAGTTATTTAATACATTTTAAAAAACACGTGCGGAGCGTATATTTAATAAGAACCTCAAATACCTAGTGTTATTTAATTAAGTTTTTGAAGTTATACTCCTTTTGCCACGTTAGGGAAAAATGATGAGAGTAAATTTTAACGATGCGCGCGCACACCGTCACGAAAATTCGACACCTTGAACTTAGCTATAGTCAACATTTTGTTTCTTTGTATTTGTTATTTTTATTTCTTTGTATTAATAGTGTCATATAGTTATATTGTTAGTGTCGATTTTTCTACAAACTTAGAATAAGGGGAAAGATAATTTTTTTGGAAAGATTTTTATCTTGTTACGCTAAAGAAGTATAAATTCTAACTAATGCGTATACATAAGTACACCCACTCATTTTTTTTACAGACGTTTATGACAGTTTTGCCGATTTTATATGCAATGTACGTTATCAACAGTTATTTAGTACCAGAGAGCCCGGGCAACGCTGTCCCGCCCTGATAATAAAAAATGAGTGCGTGTAACCGTCACACGCGATTGAAATAAAACTTTTTTGGCGTTATAAGCGATGGCGATTAAATTAAAAATAAATACATCATATGAGAATTTAGAAACACATTTTTGGTGATGTATATTTATTTACTTTATAACAAAGAGTTACTAATAATATTTCCTGTGTTATTTAAGTTCCGAATTAGCTGATAGATGGCACTACAGATAATGAAGCTTTGATTTAATTTATTACTTACTACCATTGAAACCAGATGGCAGCACGGTCGCGCGTCCCTATATACATATATACAAAGCTTTAGTGGTGCTAGAGCCACGCTGAAGCTATTACTGATTTCAGCATGAATGGGTCGGCTCCGTCGGGGTACTGAAGCTATTACTGATTTCAGCATGAATGGGTCGGCTCGCTCGGGGTAGTACCACCCTCTCACAGAAAATCGATGTGAAGTAACAGTGCTTGCGTTGTTGCGTTTCGTTCGGTCAGTGAGAGCGCTGGAGGCTCACCTCCCAACCCCTCCCCCAAGCACAGGCTGGCAACGTATTAGCGACTCCCCTGGTGTTGTTAGTGTCTATGGACGGCGGTGATCACTTAACACCAGGTGACCCGCCTGCTCGTTAGCCTCCTATGATATAAAAAAAACATAATTAATCCTATTGTATGATTGTTCTCATTATTCAATTTTATTTTATTTTTTTCAAAAATTTTTGATTGATTTGTTTATAAACGAATCATTGACAAAATCAAAAATATTTAAAAATCGGATGGTATAGAAACGTGGCGTCATATTGCCGTAACGGACTTCCGTTGCATTTTGGTCCAGTTACCTTCTAATCGCGCCTAAAGAAGCTTTACTTCGAAAAACTCTTGAAAAATTATATATTAAATATTTATTAAACCTTCCTCAGGAATTACTTTATTTAGTGGTGAAAATTCCATTAAAAATTAGGTTAGTCGTTTTTTAGTTTATCACGAACAATTCGAAAGACGATTTCCATAGAATCCAAATTTCAAATATGACTGTTCCTTAGAAATCCATAACTTAACAAATAAACATGATAGAGAAAATAAATTGTGTATTTTTTTTTAAATATTATAGGGTGCAAACGAACAGTCGTGTCACCTGATGGTAAGTGATTACCGCCGAGACACCAACAACAGGGTGGGTATCCGGCTCTCTCACTGACCGAACGAATTGCAACACGTTACTTCACGTCGGTTTTCTGCGGGTTGGGTGGTAGTAAGTACCCTGCACGAGCCGACCCATTCATGCTGAAACCAATAATAGCTTCAGCGTGGCTCTACCACCTAAAAAATCACATTCATACCTACTAGAAGTTCAATTAGACCCTATATGAACGAATAGATCAGATCATTTATATATTATTTTTATATCATTAAACCCACTTGGCCACAATAGAAAATCAGCGCTGTAAGAAAATCAGTGAGAGCGCCGGAGACCCACTTCCCCTCCCCTCTCATCTCTCCTCTCCCTCTCCCTCCGTTAACCCTTCCCCCCAAAGGGTGGCAACGCACTTGCAACTTCTCTGGTGTTGTTATTGTCCATGGACGGTGGTGATCACTTAACATCAGGTGACCCAACTGTTCTTCTGACACCTATGACATAAAAAAAAAATCAAAAATCGTGGCATAATTTTAATAATTTCCTTATTTTTTTCTTTGTTTACATCTTTGTTATTATATTTTCTAATATCATATTGTCCGTGTATGTGCTGCAATAAACATATTCTCTTTCTTTCTTTCTATCATCAACTTTTTTTCGTTGTCAGCTTCACGTGAATTACCCCTGTTGTCATATTTAGTAAGGGTTGGAAGTAGCAACGCGTGTGCAGTGTTTTGAGCTGTAGGAAATGTATTTCACTTGAAACATGTTATTTTTATTAGCCCATGCTTGTTTGTTAACATTCGTGGACCCTTTAATAACTGAAAAACAATTAAAACTAACAAGTATTATCTGTGTACGATAATTAATGACTAATTTTCCTTTATTTCAATGTTCTAAATACCATTGCTTTATATTTTAACAAATTACTAAGGTAAATTCACACTAATGTGGCGAATTTAATTACAATTATAAAATAATATTAAAATCATTGTGTTTGTTTTGTTAATATAAAGTTTTCCTTATTTGTCTCAGGTATTAGCTTCATTTACCTATTCTAAATGTATGTAGTTTTTAATTATATAATTTTTTACGGAAGGAAATAAATGTATACTAATGTTGCAATTTTAATTGCAATTATAGTCGTATTTTGTACTGATTAATATAGTTATCCTTATTTGTTTGAATAATAAAATCATTTACCTGTTCTAATTGTACATCGTTTTACATAATAACATTATACCTACCATCCTATCATGGAAGGTGGTAGAGCCACGATGTAGCTATTACTAGTTTCAGCATGAATGGGTCGGCTCGACCCGGGGTGGTACCACCCTCTCGCAGAACACCGACGTGAAGTAACAGTGCTTGCATTGTTGCGTTTCGTTTGGTCAGTGAGAGCGCCGGAGGCCCACCTCCTTTCCCTTTCGCCTTTCCCTTCCCCTTTAAATACACAGGCTGGTAACGCACTTGCGACTCTTCTAGTGTTACTAGTGTCTATGGACGGTGGTGATCACTTAACATCAGGTGACCCTCCTGTTCGTTTGTCTCCTTTCGACATAAACAAAAAAAATATAAAAAAAAACCACTGCGCGGAGCAAATTGATACTAATTTGTTAAATTTCCATTGCAATTACAATGAGCTTATATAATTTATACAGATTTAACCAAAATTTGTTACAAGTATGGTTGTAAAACAGTCAAGACGGTCATAAGGTCTGGCGACAGAAATAAAATCTTTTCTAATGGTGGTAGAGCCACGCTGAAACTATTATTGGTTTCAGTATGAATGGGTCGGCTCGTCCGGGGTAGTACCACCCTCTCATAGAAAACCGACGTGAAGTAACAGTGCTTGCATTGTTGCGTTTCGTTCGGTCAGTGAGAGCGCCGGAGACCCACCTCCCCTCCCCTCTCCTCTCCCTTTCCCTCCCCTAACCCTTCCCTCCAAAAGATGGCAAGGCACTTGCGACTCCTCTGGTGTTGTTAGTGTCCATGGACGGTGGTGTTCACTTAACAGCAGGTGACCCACCGGTTCGTTTGCCACCTATGACAAAAAAAAAAAAAAAAAAAACATGGAATAACTGTGTTCTCTTTTGAATATTTATTTATACTAGTGGGCGCCCAGTGGTCGACATTCGACCATAGTTCATTGATTTTTTAAAGGGATAAATATTATAATAATAGTTGTATGTTATAATATCATTGTTGAATGTAGAATGAAAAAGGATAATTGGAACGTAAGAGTAAAATAATACATACAGTCGAGCATAGCAACCTCCTTCACAACCTTTTTTGAAGTCCTTTATTGACAGATGTCAAAATGTCTTTTTTATTTACATGTGTGTATATGTTGTGTAAAATTGAAGCAGTAGTGTGAGTAATGCATATTCAAATTAATTTAATGTACTTCTAATGCATTTTATATAAAATAAATAGTTTTCTGCACTTCTCCTCCATATAAACTTTAACTATGCCAAATGTCACGCTCATCCGTTCGCGCAATTTCGTTAAAAAGGGATACAAAGATTAGGCTTCACGTATTAATATATAGATTCTGAACTATTTAAATTTCATAATTTATATATTGAAATTAATTAGTCTGCTTTTCCGATCTATTGCAATGGAGCAATAACTATATATACTAAACTAGATACAGTTTATTAATTAAAACATATGATGGCTGCACAAGCTCGATACAAAATATCAATATCAGTTGTACAGAGGCTGCTGTACTACGCGTAGCCAGTTTAGCGCAAGTTGAATACCAGATTCTTTAATGGCTAAACGTGGCTAAAGCAATTTTCAATTTAAAAAGTTAAATAAGGAAACTAAGACCGCAAACAATAGCTTAAACCCCAAAATAAATATATTAAAATTGTTAAATTCGGCTATGATATAAAAAATACTTTATTTACCAGAGAAATTCATACGAATTAAAAGCTATTTCTTTATTTTTAGCATATTCACTTCAAATCATTACATAGTATAAAACAAAGTCCTCTACCGCGTGTGTCTGTCTGTCTGTTCGCGATAAGCTCAAAAACTACTGAACGGATTTTCATGCGATTCTCACGAGTGCATAAAGTAATTCATGAGGAACATTTTGGTATATAATTTGTCAAGGACTGTTTTATAATCAGGGCAGGGCAACGTCTGCCGGGCCCGCTAGTTATTAAATAATATGAACAGACAGATGTGTCCTTTGACACGTCTGTGTGTCTGTTCGCGATAAGCTCAAAAACTACTCACCAGATTTTTAGGCGGTTTTCACCATACTATGTTTTCATCACAAGCTATTCGTTCATCTAAAGCTCAGTCGTAAGGCTTTGAACCTACGTCCATTAACGCGGTGTCTGAACATGCTATCAACTATTCCAAGTCGCAGTGGTGTAAAGTCTTCACCGGTGGATTCAATTCGATATCCGCAGGTGTGATCCCCGACATATCCCAACGACTTTTTCGAAATTCGCGTACATTAGTAATATACATTGGTAACTAACTAACGGTGAAGAAAAGCATCGTGAGGAAACCTGAACCCGAGAAATGTTCTTGTAGTACTACTGTGTGGGAAAACGTAAAATTGTGGATTTCGCAGAGTTTTGAAATCGCCAATACGTCGTAGGCTGGCACGGGTTATATCTATGCCTTCCTTTGGCAAGAGGCCTTTAGCTCTGCAATACCTATTGCTGATATCTTATAGGCTGATGATAATGATTATTCCTAAACAATCCTTCATTGCATCAGTATTTGTTGCAAGATCAAAACCAATAATAATAAAAGCGTTAATTTTATGAGCGGTTCCAATTTAGTAGACGTACAAACTTTAACTTATGTATGTTCGTATTTGCCCTGATTTCGCGCGGTCTCCGGTATTTAAAAAAAAATTGTAACACGGCAAAATGACTATACTGAGCCTGATGGTAAGCACAGTACAATCCACAAACAATGGTGACCACCGAGTGACACACTATCCATCGCCGGTCGCTGCTGTCATACCGGCCTGCAAAAAGCTGGATATGCACAGGCTGATCTCTATGACGGGCTTTTTCGCCATATAAATGGTGGTTGCGACTCAGACAGGCTGTAGAACCCTACCACTCCGCTATCGCCATTGCCTCGTTCGCTATTCAGCAGGGTGCACCACGTGCAGGTAAGGTTGGCTTGGGTGTCACAAGTCTTAGTTTTAATGCGACAACCCTTACACACCGAAATGTTATTCTCGGGTATATGGTGGCCACTTTGCCCACTGTGCAACAGAGATAGTGAAGTGCTTTTCCGACAGACACGTTTGTAATATTTGTATCTATTTTCGATGTTTATTTATTGTTGTAATTATTTGCTGTTTACATGTTATAAGTTCTGTTATATTTTTGTCAAGACATCGATTACATGTTCGTACAATCCTTTGTGGCCACCATTGCAAATTAGCGCTGCAGAACTGCCCTGTTGTACTGCAGCACTTAGCTAAATGGGGTTGCCATTGTTGGATATACTAATAAGCTATGTGTACGAGTATGTTCATTTTGTTGTTTATGATGTTATTCAGCAATAAAAACATTTTCTTTCTTTCTTCTTCATGTCCATTATAATACCTTATGTAAATTACATATTTTATAGTAGCTTATGTTGTTAGTTTTGTTCCCGTTAATATGGACTTGACCTATCTTTCAGGAACAATACTTTGTTACTGAGTAAACGTTAAACTACGTCCTTTTTTTATAATGCTTTTATTAACTTCACCTGTATGTATGTATGTTTGTAACCGACCCCTTTGAGCTCGATTTTGTCCTACTTTGAACGATCAGATTTAACTCAAACTTTGCACACCTGTCAAAGGTCGATGACAATGCAATAATCCGAAAAAAAAGTTAAAAAAAATTAACTAAAAAATGAAAAATAAGTAATAGTTTAAAAAAAAAACTAAAAACACGCTTTCATAAAAAAAATCCATCTAAAAAACTAAATTTTTATATTCTGTTTTTAGTTGGATTTTTTATGAAAGCGTGGTATATAGTTTTTTTAAACATTTATTTTTTTATACCTGTAACAATGTATACGCAAAATTTCATGACGTACGGTTAAGTAGTGAAAATGTGAAAGTGTAATCTATCTATATCTATACTAATATATAAAGCTGAAGAGTTTGTTTGTTTGTTTGTTTGTTTGTTTGTTTGTTTGTTTGTTTGTTTGTTTGTTTGTTTGTTTGTTTGTTTGTTTGTTTGTTTGTTTGTTTGTTTGTTTGTTTGTTTGTTTGTTTGTTTGTTTGTTTGTTTGTTTGTTTGTTTGTTTGTTTGTTTGTTTGTTTGTTTGTTTGTTTGTTTGTTTGTTTGTTTGTTTGTTTGTTTGTTTGTTTGTTTGTTTGTTTGTTTGTTTGTTTGTTTGTTTGTTTGTTTGTTTGTTTGTTTGTTTGTTTGTTTGTTTGTTTGTTTGTTTGTTTGTTTGTTTGTTTGTTTGTTTGTTTGTTTGTTTGTTTGTTTGTTTGTTTGTTTGTTTGTTTGTTTGTTTGTTTGTTTGTTTGTTTGTTTGTTTGTTTGTTTGTTTGTTTGTTTGTTTGTTTGTTTGTTTGTTTGTTTGTTTGTTTGTTTGTTTGTTTGTTTGTTTGTTTGTTTGTTTGTTTGTTTGTTTGTTTGTTTGTTTGTTTGTTTGTTTGTTTGTTTGTTTGTTTGTTTGTTTGTTTGTTTGTTTGTTTGTTTGTTTGTTTGTTTGTTTGTTTGTTTGTTTGTTTGTTTGTTTGTTTGTTTGTTTGTTTGTTTGTTTGTTTGTTTGTTTGTTTGTTTGTTTGTTTGTTTGTTTGTTTGTTTGTTTGTTTGTTTGTTTGTTTGTTTGTTTGTTTGTTTGTTTGTTTGTTTGTTTGTTTGTTTGTTTGTTTGGTTGAACGCAGATCACACACGATCTCAGGAACTACCAGTCCGATTTGAGAAAGTCTTTCGGTTTTAAATAGTTCATTTATCGAGGAAGGCTATAGTTATATTTTGTCTGTTTGTTTGTTTGTCCTGGGTAATCTCCAAAACGACTGGACCTATTTTAACGGGAATTTTACTTTTTACTGCCGGATAACCGAAATTATAGCGGTTGACATATTCTACTTTATTTGTCCGCGGCTTCGTCCGCATTACTTTGGGCCGATTTTCACGGGGTATTTACGGGGTATCACTGCTAAAGTAGTGCGTTCGCGATATATATGCATATACTCGAGTAACATTGAGTCTTGTTTTCGTTAAAATCGGTTCATTCTATCAAAAGTTATTGTAATTATAATGACGGCCCGACTTAACTACGAGAAAAAAGTAAATGGACTTAATACATTTAGATGATTTTACAAGTCACTGCTTTTTTACAAAAGTAGTAATCTATACTAATATTATAAAGCTGGTGGGTATCTTTGGTTAAACGCCCTAATCTCAATAATTACTGGCCCGATTTGAAAAATGTCTGTCTTAGGTAGCTCATTAATCAAAAAAAGACTATAGGATATATATTATCACGCTAAGACCAATAAGAGCTATGGAGATTTCTTTTTTCCTTTTGAGAGCTTCCGCTGCGTGTTAGCGTTAACTCAAAGTAACTATTCCACGGGAACGAAGTCGCGGGCAGAGGCTAGTATAATTTATAGTGAAGGAATATATTTCAATCATCATTTTAAATATCCATGTCTGTCTGTTTGCAAGCATCACTGCTACTAGATTTATAATAAAACAAAGTCATAAAGCATATCCTTGCGTAATATTTAGTCTTTGTTTCATTAAAATCGGGTCACTCTATCAAGAGTTATAACATAAGTATATCTAACTAACATAAAGATATACTACATCGTCCAAAATATTCCTAGATATTACAGCTCCAACACCCAAAGTTAATTCACATTTTGCACAAAGATTAAAAACTTTCACGGCCTCCATCATCATCATCATCTTCTTACCCTTATCCCACCTAAGTAGGGTCGGCACAACATGTTTTCCTTTTCCACGCTCGCCTATCAGATGTCATCTCAGTCAACACACCTTTTACACACATATCATTTTTCACACAATCCATCCATCCTTTTTTCGGTCTTCCTCTACTCTTATATCCATCGACCGTCATACTCAAAGCTTTTCTAGTTACATGGTCTTCATCTCTCCTCATAACATGCCCATACCATGCTAACCTATTACTCCTTAACTTGTCTGTTACTGGTGCTATTTTCAAACTTCCTCTGATATATTCATTCCTAATCTTATCCATTCTAGTTACACCACACATCCACCTTAACATTCGCATCTCTGCCACATGTAGTTTTCTCTCATCCGTCTCTCTAGTCGCCCAGCACTCAGATGCGTACAACATTACTGGTCTTATAATAGTTTTATACACCTTCCCTTTGAGTTTCAAGGGCATTCGTGGGTCACAAGCGACACCAGACACCTTTCGCCATTTCATCCACCCTGCATTTATCCTATTCCTCACGTCCTTGTCTATGCAACCATCGTTTTGGATCAGAGAACCGAGATACCGGAAATCAGAGCAGGTTGGTAAGGCTATACCATTTAAAGATATAGGAGAAAAGCTGGATGGACCACCGAAGTCGCAAAACAAATGTTCAGTTTTTAGTCTACTGATTTTCAAACCAACATTCTCCAAACTTTATTATTCTCGAAAGTGTTTATCAAACTACTTATCTTTTCCGACTTTACCATAGCAATGATATCTACTAAACGTTTAAAGGACTTTTTATTACTCTAGCTAAATGTAGCTTTGATTAAATAATAAATACTAAGGAACTAGCGTTCGGAATTCGATCATAATTCATTATTTAAGGAAAAAAAAACAAATTAATTACGTGCACCTCTGGCCTAATTAGTAGCTGTTGTTGTTTTAGTGAGAAACATCTTTTTTGGTATTTGTAAAGTATATTTTTTAATAAGTAACTGTAGTATCTAACGCTATTAAATTCATGACACCCTCATAATTTCTTTTTTTTTTATGTCAAAAGGTGGCAAACGAACAGTTAGGTCACCGGATGTTAAGTGATCACCACCATCCATAGACATTAGCAACACCAGGGGAGTCGCAAAGTGCGTTTACAGCCTGTGTATGGGGGAGGTGTAGAGAAAGGTGAAAGGGAAAGGAGGTGAGCCTCCGGCGCTCTCACTGACCGAACGAAACGCAACAATGCAAGCATAGTTACTTCACGTCGGTGTTCTGTGAGAGGGTGGTACTACCCCGGACGAGCCGACCCATTCATGCTGAAGCTAGTAATAGCTACAGCGTGGCTCTACCACCTTCAAATGAAATGATTTTTTATTAAGAATGTTGTAGAATTGGCTGACGGCGCCTGTTAAGTTATTAACTGTATGGAATCTATTTTTCCAACGAAGTATAATTAATGTAAAAAATTACAAAATAAAAAGTATTTTAGTTACACCGAAATTAAAAGCTTAGCTGAGAACGAACTGACACGAGTGGATAGAAAACAAAATATGTCATAAAATAGTAAACACTAAGTCGTGTAAGAGTATATTAGTCGGAACGTAAACGCTTGAACATCACTCGTGTCTTGGTCACGGTGAAGACTGGTCTTGAACGCTGCACAGTTAATCTTTGTATTGCGAATTAAAATTAAGCAAAATGCGTTGCTTGTTTATAATCGGTGTATTTGTTTTGGCGGGACACGGCGTCGAATGCTGTAAGTATATTCTATAATTATGTACATATTTGCCTCATTCTATATTGTCTACGATTTATAACAATTTTTACAAATGTATCAAACGACATATTTGTACAATTTTAATTTACTTTTTTTTTTTGTGTATATATACATATGACTAGAGATATTTAATACTTATTATCATTATTATTGCGATATTATTGTTTTTTTGAATTTCGATTTTTTGAGAAACGCACCTGTGTAAAGTGTGAACCTATATACATCGCTTTTAGTTTTGTGTGATCTTCAAGCGATCGTAAACCGCGCTTCTCGGTGCGACCCACATGCTAAAGTTAACAGTGATAACAAGTGACTGGAGCACCGTGATTGCTCACCGGTTGCCTCGAGGCAAACTGTAAAGCCAGATGGGTCTGGATTGTTTAGTCTCTGCAGTAGGTGTATTGTTCCGGACTCGGGATAGTCCAATAAATTCGTTTTGGCGTGCCCCTGCCCATGAGGCAGGGAAGTTAGTTCATGTCGCGCCCTTCCCATCAAGCCGCGGAATGGCGTCACTACGAGAAGAGTTCGACAGGTTGTGACGCTTTGTCGCTACCTGTGCCCTATTGTTATTCACGAAAATCGTTAATGATGCCCCTTTTGAGTCCTCGACAAATGTTGTATATTCGTCCCGCTCGGTAACCGCAACCACTTAGGGACCCTTGAGCTTGTTACCAAACGGCTGAGCGCCTTGAGCGCTCGCCTCATTTGCCCGATAAAGCTGTGAAGGCCCATCAGGCCAAGATCGTATAGTTAGTTCGAAAAAAAATCATTAAAGTTAAAATGGCAATGCGTTTGAAGAGCAGTTGCTGGAACACACCTGCAGATTCTTTGCGAGGGTTCATTTATTTGAGAACTAGAGATTGTTTCGAGAAGATAAATTCCTTCATCCAAAATCCCGGCTTTTTGTAGGACTCGAAACTATGACGATCAGTGCCATTTTTGAATTTGCTACAATTAAACCATTATCGCTTTCTTCTCTTTTATCACTTGTTAATAAATTATTCTTCGATCTCATGTACTTGATACAAATTTACGTTCAATATTCAAAGTTGATTTCCTTTAGTGGTACATTTTATTTTTATTTCTTAAACATTGTGCCGATATATATATATAAAATGATTATGTATTTTCATTGTATTTTCAGCCTTGGACAAATCCCTTTTACCTTCAATTACAAGATGCGAACCGGGTACCCATTGGAAAGAGGATTGCAACTTTTGCTTTTGTGTTGATAGTGGCATTGGTGCGTGCACTCGCTTGCTATGCAAAGGAATCGAAAAAAGTATGTTCTTTATTTTAAGCTCATAATCTATTAAAACTAACTCATTTTATTAAGTACTCGAACTCGGTCTTATCACTGGAATATCAATCCAATGTTCACAGTTTCGAACTGCAGCTTCTACCAACAAATTCTTCGGAATTCGCGTATATTTCCTATGTTACATTGGTAACGCTATCAGCTAACGGTGAAGGAAACCTGAACCTCAGGAATGTTCTTGTTATACCACCATAGTAGGTAAACACAGAACTGTGGATTGCTTAGAGTTTGAAATCGCCAATACGTCGGCCACGGGCTGGCGTGGTGATTACGCCCATATGTTCCTTCGGGAAGAAGCCTATGGCTCTGCAATGGGTCTATTGCAGGCTAGTGATGTGACGATATATCCATTATAGGCCATAGGGGCTTATGCATAGTGAATCGGCTCCAAAAAGTTATTTAAACTGTACTTAGGCGATATATTGGCACTCATAAGATATTAAGATTCTGGAAGTTTTAGATCTCTAATTTAATTTATCTTCGAGAAATGTTAAAAATGTTAATGTTAATGAGTATGTTAAAAAAAACGGAAAACCCAATATTTTCTTACGACCGCTGAACCGATTGATTCTTTTTTAATACTAGTGGTCGCTTACTGGTCGAAATTTGGCCATAACTAATTTTGACATTCAAAAAGACCAAAAAGAATAATAGTCATTTCAGTGGTTTCATAAATATACTGAAGATAAATTGTTTATCAATTATTTATAATATTAATGTATATTATAAATTTCAATATTATATTACAATTTGACCAGTTAATTTCAAAGGGCATGTAAATCAAAAATACTTTATTCAGTTTAGGCCCTAATAAAATTGATGTATTTTGTTGTATGTACTGAAACAAAAAATACAAATCCATTTGATTAATTTATAAATACATACGACGCTTATAACTCAAGTCGTAGTAGTCTGTAGTCGGAAAAAAACAGTATATAATTATGTTGATAAAATCAATTTCAGTTCGGAATACACCTGAGCTGCAGCTACCTTCAGGTGTAGACTGCTTACCCGGCACAACTTGGAAAAGCCAATGCAACCATTGCTTGTGTCTTGGCGATGGCTATCCTGCGTGTACTCGCAGGGAATGCCCCTGGAACTCACATGGTATGTTCATTTTGTTTTTATTTTTGTCCCTCCTCTTTTTTATGCTGTTGTTAATTTAATCAACTCCTAGGTATTATACGTTTGCTAAGTTACATTTTTTTAATATAATTAGCCTTTATTGCTGATACTAAGCAATGATTTTACATACAAATTGTTTTAACTTAAATCTAATACATCGGGTTTCCCGGTTCAGTGGACAGCGTGTCAAGTCCAAAACGGCTGGACCTATATTTACGGGAATTTTACTTTTTACTGCCAGATAGTCGAAATTATAGCGGTTGACATGTTCTATTTTATTTGTCTGCGGTTTCGTCCGCATGGCTATTTCCAAAATGGTTGGACCTATTTTCTCGGGGTATTTACTGGTAGATAGCAGACCTTATAAAAAGTAATTTAGGTTTTTTATTCGCCTTCGGCCGCAGTGGAATATCCGTAATGCTTGAACTGATTTTCACGGGACTTTCACTGGAAGATAACTCACCTTATAAGAAGTAACTATTTTATTTTGTTTCTCAAGACTTTGTCCGCAATATCCTACTATCTCCTAATTGATTGGACCGACTTTCACGGGGCTTTTACGGGCAGATAACTAGCGGGCTCGGAAGACGTTGTCGCGCCCGGATAATAGAATGAAAACTTTGACAAATTATACCTAAACCTTCCCCATGAATTATCATTCTATCTACTGGTGAAAACAGCATGAAAATGGTAGTTTTTGACTTTATTGCGAACAGATAAGCTGTCAGAGGACTTTTTTAACCGACTTCGAAAAAGGAGGAGGTTACTATGTTCGGTTGTATGTATTTTTTTCATGCATGTTAATCGATATTTTAGTTAATTATGAACCGATTTTAATGATTCTCTTTTTATTTGAATTGGTACACTATGTAGTGATTGACTGCTACGTATGTATTAGTCCATGTGAAATTGATGACGTGAGACGTGTGCCTTACTGACTCCAAGAATAAATATGCATAATTGAAAGTCATATATTTGTATGTAATATGAATTATATCATCTTTTTGGTCAATTTGGCTGCCATATTGTCTTATTTACCACGTTTGCTTCTTCATAACTCAGTTATTATAGCAACGTATAAGTATAACTTAAGTATATCGACAATACGTGCATATTATATCTATCTATAAAATAAAAGATTTAAGATATATTGTTCGATAATGTATAGCTTATAATTTTTATTACTTTCTTATATAGTGTTAGTGAGTATTGAGTTTGGTATATAGTAGGTTGAATTTCCAGTTATGTTGCTGATGATAAATCCCATCCCACTCGATATACTATTTGTATTCATATATCTAATGTAGACGTTACATGTTACAGTTGGCGTGAGTGTCGTAGTTACAAATGTTTTTGAAAAAACTTTTCTGTAATGTACACACCCACTCACAATTTTCCATTTCTTTAATACATTTTTTAAAAAGCGCGTGCGGAGCCGCGGGTAACAGCTAGTATATGTATAAAATGATTATGTATTTTCAGCCTTGGACAAATCCCTTTTACCTTCAATTACAAGATGCGAACCGGGTACCCATTGGAAAGAGGATTGCAACTTTTGCTTTTGTGTTGATAGTGGCATTGGTGCGTGCACTCGCTTGCTATGCAAAGGAATCGAAAAAAGTATGTTCTTTATTTTAAGCTCATAATCTATTAAAACTTGCTTATTTTATTAAGTATTCGAACTCGGTCTTATCACTGGAATATCAATCCAATGTTCACAGTTTCGAACTGCAGCTTCTACCAACAAATTCTTCGGAATTCGCGTATATTTCCTATGTTACATTGGTAACGCTATCAGCTAACGGTGAAGGAAACCTGAACCTCAGGAATGTTCTTGTTATACCACCATAGTAGGTAAACACAGAACTGTGGATTGCTTAGAGTTTGAAATCGCCAATACGTCGGCCACGGGCTGGCGTGGTGATTACGCCCATATGTTCCTTCGGGAAGAAGCCTATGGCTCTGCAATGGGTCTATTGCAGGCTAGTGATGTGACGATATATCCATTATAGGCCATAGGGGCTTATGCATAGTGAATCGGCTCCAAAAAGTTATTTAAACTGTACTTAGGCGATATATTGGCACTCATAAGATATTAAGATTCTGGAAGTTTTAGATCTCTAATTTAATTTATCTTCGAGAAATGTTAAAAATGTTAATGTTAATGAGTATGTTAAAAAAAACGGAAAACCCAATATTTTCTTACGACCGCTGAACCGATTGATTCTTTTTTAATACTAGTGGTCGCTTACTGGTCGAAATTTGGCCATAACTAATTTTGACATTCAAAAAGACCAAAAAGAATAATAGTCATTTCAGTGGTTTCATAAATATACTGAAGATAAATTGTTTATCAATTATTTATAATATTAATGTATATTATAAATTTCAATATTATATTACAATTTGACCAGTTAATTTCAAAGGGCATGTAAATCAAAAATACTTTATTCAGTTTAGGCCCTAATAAAATTGATGTATTTTGTTGTATGTACTGAAACAAAAAATACAAATCCATTTGATTAATTTATAAATACATACGACGCTTATAACTCAAGTCGTAGTAGTCTGTAGTCGGAAAAAAACAGTATATAATTATGTTGATAAAATCAATTTCAGTTCGGAATACACCTGAGCTGCAGCTACCTTCAGGTGTAGACTGCTTACCCGGCACAACTTGGAAAAGCCAATGCAACCATTGCTTGTGTCTTGGCGATGGCTATCCTGCGTGTACTCGCAGGGAATGCCCCTGGAACTCACATGGTATGTTCATTTTGTTTTTATTTTTGTCCCTCCTCTTTTTTATGCTGTTGTTAATTTAATCAACTCCTAGGTATTATACGTTTGCTAAGTTACATTTTTTTAATATAATTAGCCTTTATTGCTGATACTAAGCAATGATTTTACATACAAATTGTTTTAACTTAAATCTAATACATCGGGTTTCCCGGTTCAGTGGACAGCGTGTCAAGGGACACATAGGCCTCTTCCAGCTGCTTCCATTCTTCTCTATTGGTAGCTTTTCTAGAAGTTACATTAGTATACATTAATTATATATTTTGCATAACTGTCTCTTCACGTTACACTTGGTCCCATATTATAGGAAGAAGGGAACACACTGGCTGGGAGATTGTTCCACAGCTTCACGGTACGGCAGAGATAAGAAGTTGCGAACTCAGTTTAGGCCCTAATAAAATTGATGTATTTTGTTGTATGTACTGAAACAAAAAATACAAATCCATTTGATTAATTTATAAATACATACGACGCTTATAACTCAAGTCGTAGTAGTCTGTAGTCGGAAAAAAACAGTATATAATTATGTTGATAAAATCAATTTCAGTTCGGAATACACCTGAGCTGCAGCTACCTTCAGGTGTAGACTGCTTACCCGGCACAACTTGGAAAAGCCAATGCAACCATTGCTTGTGTCTTGGCGATGGCTATCCTGCGTGTACTCGCAGGGAATGCCCCTGGAACTCACATGGTATGTTCATTTTGTTTTTATTTTTGTCCCTCCTCTTTTTTATGCTGTTGTTAATTTAATCAACTCCTAGGTATTATACGTTTGCTAAGTTACATTTTTTTAATATAATTAGCCTTTATTGCTGATACTAAGCAATGATTTTACATACAAATTGTTTTAACTTAAATCTAATACATCGGGTTTCCCGGTTCAGTGGACAGCGTGTCAAGGGACACATAGGCCTCTTCCAGCTGCTTCCATTCTTCTCTATTGGTAGCTTTTCTAGAAGTTACATTAGTATACATTAATTATATATTTTTCATTGTGACTATTTCCTTTATGGCGCCTTCCTTCTTATCTTTTACTAGCTGACCCGTGTCCACTTCGTTGGGCGGGAAACATTTATAAAAAACCACTTTTGTGACTTAAATATAAATGTTAGACATGTGTTGTCGTTGACTTTTTTGTAGGCATTATCAAGCTCTACAACTTTTCTCTGGATCTCAATCATATAACGTTTTTCCTCCGACAGATTGCAAATACGACTTCCACAAAAAAGTTTTTTCATTTTTCAGGTTAATTAATATATAGCATATGACACTCACAAATAATGTAGCTTTCTATTGGTAAAAGAATTTTCAATATCGGTTTAGTAGACTCAGATATTATTACCCTCTACAACGTCACAAACTCACAAATTTTACCTCTTTATAATATTAGTATAGAAGTATAGATTGCCATTTTAAAATTGTAGTCTACAATGTCCCCCGCCGCAGTGTCCACAACCCGATGCCAATTGCGTAATGCTCTTTGTTTTAGGCGTGTGATACTGACAGTATATTAAAGCATTTTCTAATAATTGTCAAACTAGCTACACCCAGCAGCTAAAGCGTAGGTTAGCACCTATATTTTCCAGTTCAATTATATAATATAAGGGCTAGTTCTTTTGTAGGATTTGAAAACTAACTTCAATATAAGTAATATAAGTAAGTAATATTCTATTCAAACATGGTAATGATAGGTGAATTATAACCGTTACAGACACAAGGAAAGTCTAAATAATATATATGTGCTTTTTTATATAATAGGATGAAAACGAAAGGGGAAGGGAGGTGGGTTATCCGGCGCTCTCACTGACCGAACGAAACACAACAATGCAAGCACTGTCACTTCACGTCGGTTTTCTGTGAGAGGGTGATAGTACTCCGGGCGAGCCGACCCATTCATGCTGAAACCAGTAATAGTTTCTGCGTGGCTCTACTACCTCTAACATTTTGCAAATATATATAAATAACAATATAATCAAAATTTCCAAGTATAATTTGGATTTAGATATATTCGGCACAAACAACATACTGTATATGAATGATTGGATGGATGCGGTTTATTTCCAGAACCGGAGAGTACATGCGCCCCGCATACTATTTGGAGGGATGAGTGTATCATTTGTCGGTGCACGAGCTATGGAGAATCTTCGTGTACTATGCTCGCATGCAACTGTAAGTCTAAATACAAGTGGTGATTTTTCCTTTTAAATTATAAGCTCATATTATATAGGACTACCTGTTCCCGTGACTTCGACCGCATGGTATAGTTAGTTTGGGCTAACTCGCAACGAGAGCTCTCAAAACGAAAATAAAACACCCGATTTCCAAACATTCTTCATTGGTGCTCCGCTCTTATTGGTCTTAGCGTGATGGTATATAACGTGTAGCCTATTTTGATAAATGAGCTATCTAACACTGAAAGAATTTTTCAATATGAGCCCGTAGTTCCTGAGATTAGGGTGTTTAACCAAAGAAACCCTCCGGCTTTATAATATTAGTATAGATTACTACTCTTATCTCTCTCTTTTTTTTTTTATCGTAGCACGGCAAAATGACTTTACTATGCCTGATGGTGAGCACAGTATAATCTAAAAACAATGGCGACCACCGAGAGACACACTATCCCTCACCGGTCGCCGCTGTCATGCCGGCTTGCATAACTGTCTCTTCACGTTACACTTGGTCCCATATTATAGGAAGAAGGGAACACACTGGCTGGGAGATTGTTCCACAGCTTCACGGTACGGCAGAGATAAGAAGTTGCGAACTTTTTAGTTCGTGCCCAGATAGGATTTACCGTAAAACTATGGCTCCGGAGCCCAGCGCGCGTGGTTCGGGTATGAAAAGGAGAGGAAGGTATTAAATTGAATAGCTCTTCAGAACACTCGCCATGATACAGACGGTAGAACACGCTCAGTGAGGCAATGTCTCTGCGCAACTGAAGCGGCTCTATAAATTGTGTAATGTCTGAATCATTAACAATACGGACAGCCCGTCTCTGCAACCTGTCCAGAGTATCTAGTAGGTATTTGGAACTCACTTAACTCGAGCCGTCATTCAAATTGCAATAATTTTTGATACATTGGACCGATTTTATTTGGTTATTGCTCTTGTTGGTGCTCCTATTGGTCTTAGCGTGATGATATATAGCCTTCTTCGATATATGAGTTATCTAACAATGAAAGAATTTTGCAAATCGGAGCAGTAGTTCCTGAGATTAGCGCGTTCAACCAAACAAACCCTCCTGCTTTACAATATTAGGATAGATTAGATAAGTTATTACTTCTCTTGGTCAGTGTAATTCTAAAATATACTAATATAAATATGGTATGTAGTTTCTAGGATTGAATTTGGAATGTGGCTGATGATTTTCTACATTCTTGAAAAAGTTCCCGCTAATTTCTTGGATAGTTTATTATTATACTTTGACAATTTCAATTTAGCCTTCTTATTGATTTCTTCTTATCCAATATACTTTTCCATTCTTCTCTATTGGTAGCTTTTCTAGAAGTTACATTAGTATACATTAATTATATATTTTTCATTGTGACTATTTCCTTTATGGCGCCTTCCTTCTTATCTTTTACTAGCTGACCCGTGTCCACTTCGTTGGGCGGGAAACATTTATAAAAAACCACTTTTGTGACTTAAATATAAATGTTAGACATGTGTTGTCGTTGACTTTTTTGTAGGCATTATCAAGCTCTACAACTTTTCTCTGGATCTCAATCATATAACGTTTTTCCTCCGACAGATTGCAAATACGACTTCCACAAAAAAGTTTTTTCATTTTTCAGGTTAATTAATATATAGCATATGACACTCACAAATAATGTAGCTTTCTATTGGTAAAAGAATTTTCAATATCGGTTTAGTAGACTCAGATATTATTACCCTCTACAACGTCACAAACTCACAAATTTTACCTCTTTATAATATTAGTATAGAAGTATAGATTGCCATTTTAAAATTGTAGTCTACAATGTCCCCCGCCGCAGTGTCCACAACCCGATGCCAATTGCGTAATGCTCTTTGTTTTAGGCGTGTGATACTGACAGTATATTAAAGCATTTTCTAATAATTGTCAAACTAGCTACACCCAGCAGCTAAAGCGTAGGTTAGCACCTATATTTTCCAGTTCAATTATATAATATAAGGGCTAGTTCTTTTGTAGGATTTGAAAACTAACTTCAATATAAGTAATATAAGTAAGTAATATTCTATTCAAACATGGTAATGATAGGTGAATTATAACCGTTACAGACACAAGGAAAGTCTAAATAATATATATGTGCTTTTTTATATAATAGGATGAAAACGAAAGGGGAAGGGAGGTGGGTTATCCGGCGCTCTCACTGACCGAACGAAACACAACAATGCAAGCACTGTCACTTCACGTCGGTTTTCTGTGAGAGGGTGATAGTACTCCGGGCGAGCCGACAAAATATCCCAGTATAACATTGAAAACGTTTATTACCTATTGGTTTACCTGAGAATATAAATGATTTTTTTTCTACTATTAGTAAAAAGGAATTTAAAAAAATAATAATTACAAGTACTTCTTTTTTCCAGGAAACGATGTTAATGCATCAAGAGGATTCACAATCTAAGAGTTTAAGACAAATAAAGGATTAGCCTAATAAGTCATAAAGAATTGTCAATAAAATATATTAAATTTCACATAACTCTTTTTATTTATGATTTTTTATTGTATTTCGGTTTAATTGTGGAGTGAAATTCTCGTCTACACGGCACATGATCATAAAAGCCAAACAAGACCGAATAGCGCCTCCATTTAAAAATACCTTCTTAGAACTCGTCCGACCCTTCTTACATCACATTTGGTGTTCTAGAATCTATTGTAAAAAATATTTTATTAGCTTCATGAATTACGGTTAGAATTTTAGGTTAGGTTAGTAAACCATAATTTATGCCTGATTTAAAAAAGAATATATAAACTATTACCATAAGAGATATAAATATTTCTATCCTTACAAAATTGAAAATCAATTACTGGCAAGAAAATCTTTGGTGTAAGATTTAGGCATCTTATTTGATGATAAATTATCATTTAGAGACCATTACCATGACGTTTTTTTTTTTTAACTTTATTTTTGGCAACCAATCTTTTAGATTATTACTGCCATTGTCAAGTAGTTAATAGTATTTCAAGTTTTTCTTTCATTCAATTTTGGCAACCAGTCTTCTAGTAGACCATCACTGCCATTGTCAAGTGAGTATCGATATTACAAGTTTCTTGATATAATTTCAATGAACTAACAAGATGGTGGCCAACTTGTTAGAACTTTCCATGGAATTTTTGTGGCATCTCAGAATTCATGGTCCGTGGTATTATTTTCTATTCACTTCACTTATGCACAACAAACAAACTATATTACATAAAACACCACCAATTTTACACAATATTGAGTCAAGTAACACAAGATTATGAATAAAAAATAAAATCCACTACATGACAGACCGAGATCCCGCCAAAAACTCCTACCACGACGTTACTAGTAGATCTTTTAAAGTTGTAGGTTATATAACTAGATTTCCCTATCTTTTAAAAACCCTAATAGTCTTATCTTCGTATTTAACAGTTTAGTTCGTAGTATCGTTGAGTATGTGTCTGTAGTTTGGTCACCCTGTTATACCATCTTCTTCTATATTTAAGATAGGTTATAATACTAAGTTAGGCTTAAAGGACTTGTATCCAGTGGCCTTAATAAATTTAAAAAAAAATCTTCTTCTATATATATAATAAGAATGAACATGTCTGTACTTTTTCGATTTTCGCGATTGTTGCAGGTGTCTAGGAATAAGAAATAGAATACATTTCAATAATTCGTAGAAATGTCTGTCTATATATCTGTTTGTATGACCACGCATCACTGCTAAAGTACTGGGTTCTCAATAAATCGTAAAGCATATCCTCGCGAGTAACTTAGTGTTTGTTTCATTAAAATCGGTCCACTCTACCAAAAGTTATTGTAGTTTTAATGACGACGCGGCGTAAGTACGAGGGAAAAGTAGACATTCAGATGACTTTATTATTCACTGCTTTTTGCATTAGATTCCACGCGGGCGGAGTCGCGGGCATAGCTAGTATAAAATATATTTCTAATCTAACGTCGTTATGCATATATCAACAATATTACAATACACAATAAATAATCCACTACGGTTGTATAACGCGGACATTAATAGTGTCATAATGTGTACTGCCACCTGAGACGCAGGATTACCTAGTTTAGGTGGCAGCGGTCATATGTAGAATCGATCGATTTCTAATCAACTTTTTGATAGTTTGCGGTCCTTAATTCTAGTTTGATAAATTGTATAATAATATATTATTTATACTAAACCTCTTCACTATTGTTGTTTTAACATATTGTAGCTGTACCCGCACCTATGCAAGCATTTTTTTAAATCATATTAAAGAAATATAAAATTGTGAGACCATGTACAATTATATAAATGATCTTATATAAAAAAAAATAATTGTAAGTCCGACACGCACGCCTCTTACAGTGATATGTAACGTATACATTAGATTTGTTAAAAAAAAACATTTGAAAAACTATCTATTAACATGGCAAGCGTCGCATGAATTTCAGTAAATAAATAAATTAAATAAACTTCTTACATCATAGGATCTCTGAACTAGTGCGAAATTATTTGAAAATTATATCTAATTCCACAGCGTTACCATAAACTTTATTGTATCGTATTAGACAGTATTAGGTTACATATTAAGGGCATGTGTAATATTAATTTGAAATTATGCGTAAATGTTAACATGTAAATGCGTCCGTGTAATTGTAATTACGTTTATATATTAATATACAGCAGGCTTTGTCTGAAGACCAGCGCTGCAACGCTTCGAGGCGGGAGCTTGCAGCTTGTGCTGAGACAAAGACCTTTTCACCACATGCAACTCTTGTCTCTCTTGTTTTTTGTATTTATGTATATTCTTGGAAGTACGTGTTGTATGCATTGAATAAATATAACTTTCTTTCTTTCTTTCTTTCTTTCTTTCTTTCTTTCTTTCTTTCTTTCTTTCTTTCTTTCTTTCTTTCTTTCTTTCTTTCTTTCTTTCTTTCTTTCTTTCTTTCTTTCTTTCTTTCTTTCTTTCTTTCTTTCTTTCTTTCTTTCTTTCTTTCTTTCTTTCTTTCTTTCTTTCTTTCTTTCTTTCTTTCTTTCTTTCTTTCTTTCTTTCTTTCTTTCTTTCTTTCTTTCTTTCTTTCTTTCTTTCTTTCTTTCTTTCTTTCTTTCTTTCTTTCTTTCTTTCTTTCTTTCTTTCTTTCTTTCTTTCTTTCTTTCTTTCTTTCTTTCTTTCTTTCTTTCTTTCTTTCTTTCTTTCTTTCTTTCTTTCTTTCTTTCTTTCTTTCTTTCTTTCTTTCTTTCTTTCTTTCTTTCTTTCTTTCTTTCTTTCTTTCTTTCTTTCTTTCTTTCTTTCTTTCTTTCTTTCTTTCTTTCTTTCTTTCTTTCTTTCTTTCTTTCTTTCTTTCTTTCTTTCTTTCTTTCTTTCTTTCTTTCTTTCTTTCTTTCTTTCTTTCTTTCTTTCTTTCTTTCTTTCTTTCTTTCTTTCTTTCTTTCTTTCTTTCTTTCTTTCTTTCTTTCTTTCTTTCTTTCTTTCTTTCTTTCTTTCTTTCTTTCTTTCTTTCTTTCTTTCTTTCTTTCTTTCTTTCTTTCTTTCTTTCTTTCTTTCTTTCTTTCTTTCTTTCTTTCTTTCTTTCTTTCTTTCTTTCTTTCTTTCTTTCTTTCTTTCTTTCTTTCTTTCTTTCTTTCTTTCTTTCTTTCTTTCTTTCTTTCTTTCTTTCTTTCTTTCTTTCTTTCTTTCTTTCTAGATATATAAATACTAACAGTGTGTGAAATGAGGTTCATCATCAGCAACATATTTAGAACCTTAACCCACCATATAACTACCTCAGTGCTCACTTACACTGTATAAGGAACGAATGAAACAATGACTTAAAGATGTTATTGTATTGATATAATATTGTGTATATTGTCAATAAGTAATACGTTTATGATTTAATATCTTAGAAAGACCCCCATCTATCTTCAAAGTTACTATTAATAATTATGATGTTGAATTGAAAACAATGAACGAGCTGACGTCTTGAAATCTTGCGTAAATATAAATCAAGATATAAAACTTTATATCTGTCTAAGCAGTTTTTAATATTCGACAATTTAAATAGTGCTCATTGAACTCGATACAATATTCTGATATGTTACTATGGTTATTGAGTTGTATAGACGAAAGCGCGGTAATTATAAAACAAAATGACTGTCAAAATGACCAAAAACACCATATAATTCAAATTAGATACATAGATACAGATATATAGATTTCAATTATATTTAATATTGGAGTCCAGTACAACGCACGTCTTACGCATGCATATGTTTACAGTGAACAAGATATTTTTTGCTAAATTTCACACGGACGAAGTCGCGGGTAACAGCTGTCTATAATAAAGTAACCTAAATTACTTCCTATAAGGTCAGTCAGCTATCTGCACGTGAATTATATGTAAAAATCGTTCGAAGCGTTTTTGAAATAACACTGCATTTATTATTTATTAATAAATGTTATTATTATTATCTTCTTCTATATCTTCTATACATATATTAAGAATAGATTTTCGTAAAAAAATATTTGCAAGTGTCTAGGAATAAGTAATAGAATACATTTCAATCATTAAATGAAATGGCTGTCTGTCTGTTTGTATGAACACGCACCACTCTAAAGTACTGGGTTCTCAATAAACCCTCAAGGACCTTATATAAAGATATAAAGAAAATCGTAAAGCATATCCTCGGGAGTAACTTAGTGTTTATTTCATTAAAATCGGTTCACTCTATCAAAAGTTATTGTAGATTTAATGACGACGCGGCGTAAGTACGACAGAAAAGTAGAAAAGTAAATGGACTTAATACATTCAGATGACTTTATTTATTACTGTTTTTTACATAAGCTTCCACGCAGACGCAGTCGCGGGCACAGCTAGTTATTAATATAGTCAAAACGCATTGAATATTTTTAGAAGGAATGTCAATTACTGTGACCTTCATGTAATTTAACATGACTTATAACACTTTGTAGGTGGTAGAGCCAATCTGAAGCTATTACCGGTTTCAGCATGAATGGGCCGGCTCACCCCCGATATATCCTCACAGAAACACTCAGAAAACTGACGTGAAGTAATAGTGCTTGCATTTTTGCGTTTCGTTCGGTCAGTGAGAGCGCCGGAGGCCCACCTCTCCTTCCCCCATACCTTCATCCTATCCCCCTCCAACACATGCTGGCAACGCACTTGCGACTCCCCTGGTGTTGCTAGTGTCTATGGACGGTGGTGATTACTTAACGTCAGGTAACCCACGTGTTCGTTAGTCTCCAATGATATAAAAGAAAAGTAATAAAATCTACCTCTTGTCCATGGCTTTGTTCAAGGTAATGCGGATTTAAATTATGCCCCGGAAACAGTACTGTTTTTCTAGATGAAAATGCTCTATGTCTTTTTAACGTGTGAATAAGATTTCATGAGAATGTGTCCAGTAGTAAGCCTAGCCTTCGTTTTTAACGGGAACGAAAAATTGTAAAGCTAAAAGAGCCCATCAGACTTCGTAACTATATAATAATAATCATAAATACAGTGGTACAACAAAATAATCACAAGGAGGGTTGATGTCAGGCAGGCGGCCGATCGTAAAAATTAAGCCAAATCATATACCACAGCATGAGAAACATGTTGTACCGACCCTACTTATGTGGGATAAGGGTAAGAAGAAGAAGAAGAGTCCAGTAGTAAGCCTGTCGTAGGACTGAAAGCGCAACCCATCATCGCATTTACAATGTAGGTAAAGACTACTAGCTGTGTCAGCGACTTCGACCGCGTGAAAGCTTATGTATTAAATCCATTTATTCTTGAGAATTTGATGTACGTCCGCAAAAACTTAGATAATCTGGATTTAGTAAAATACTGTCATAATGTAATTACCAGAAACAATAACAAACTGGTCACTCCATATTTCAGGCTCACTGAGACCAGTAACAGTTCTTTAGGTAATAGTGTTAGGTTTTATAACAAAGTCCCAAAACACATTACCGATTTGCCGGATAGTAAGTTCAAGTGTTATGTCAAGCGGGTCTTAATACATAAAGGCTATTACAGGGTGGATCGATATGTGAACGATGGCGACGTCTGGAAGAGACGCCTCTCCCTGTGTATCCGCCAAAAACGAATGTAACTTTATATGTCGTTATGTTTTAATAATCAAAAATATGTTATGTATTATGAAAAGATAAACCAGATCGAGTTTCTTACCGGTTCTTCTCGATGACTGGGTTGTTTTCCGAACCGGTGGTAGTTTTGACGTTCATAAGTCCCTTCTCAGGGCCTAAATTGAATAAAGAGTATTTTGATTTTGAATTGCATATCAACTTTTCTCACGTACTTAAGTTGAGTCGTCGTTTAAAGTGCAATAACTTTTGACAGACTAAGCCGATTTTAATGAAACAAAAACTAAATTTTACTCGAAGATATGTTTTATGTTTTTTTTGTAGAATTTATGATGAACGTAATATTTTAGCAGTGATTCGTGTTCATACAAAAGTACACACAGACATTTCTATAAATGATTGAACTGTATTTTATTACTAATTATAGACACCTACGACATTTTTTTTTTACAAAAATCTAATAAATACATACACGTTAGATTTACATTCTCATAAGATGTATAGATATATATTTTTTACTTTTTACGTCTGTCTGTATCTATAGCTGGAAACAAAACAAATGTTCATGTTATTCAAACACAATTTATTTAAAACCACAAGTTATCCAATTATTCCCTGGTTTATTATTTATTAATTTGATAACAGACAGAGCCTTTATTTTGAGCAGGTGAATAGGTAAATGAATATGTAATAAATAAGGAAAAGTTCTATTAATTTTACAAGTATAACATATTGTAGGTACAGGATAATCTCACTAATCCGGCACTCGATAGATCGGCACGTCCAATAATCCGGCACCCTCCGCCCACGCCCACTCGCCCCCTATGAAGCACTGCATGATGCATTGATTTATTTCAATACTTGCATAACATGGTCAGCCGAAAACGGCATATCTGCCAAAGATATTATAATTCTTCGCAACATGCGAGAAAAGGTTTTTAAGCAAGGACTATAAATTGTACAAAAGCCGACCTCAATTAAGGATTAATTTTAAAACTACGTAATTACATATGTTCATGTAGACTGTTTATACATCTGCACTCCTAGTCACTATTTACATTATCCATTTCTTTGTATATATGCTTAAAAATATAAATTAAATATATTATATTGAATGACTCGATGTATCAAAATCAAAAATCAAAATATCCTTTATTCAATTTAGGCCCTGAGAAGGCGCTTATGAACGTCAAAGCTACCACCGGTTCGGAAAACAACCCAGTCATTGACAAGAACCGGCAAGGAACTCGATCTGGTTTAGCTTTTCATGTTATATATATTTTTATAATAACATAAATAGTTACATTTGTTATTAGTGGATGCACAGAGAGGGGCGTCATTTCCAGACGTCACAATCGTTCACATATTGATCCACCCTATAATAGCCTTTAGATAGTAAAGCCCGCTTGACATGGTTCTTGAACTCACTATCCGGGAAATCGGTAATGTGTTTTGGGACTTTGTTATAAAACTTAACACTATTACCTAAAAAACTGTTTTTGGACTTATTGAGCCTGAAGCATGGAATGAACAATTTGTTGCGGTTTCTAGTATTTAAATTATGCTGGTCTTTTAGACCCAGCATGTCTAAGTTTTTGCGGACATACATTAAATTATCAAGAATATATTGGGAGGGCAGAGTTAAGATACCGAATTCCTGAAACTTAGTCTTTAATGATTCGCGAGGCCTCATATATTATAATCTCTATATCATTATAAATTGCTCGAACTGCTCCTTTTTGTAGTAGGAATATACATAGTGTCCACCTCAGCTGCTGTCCCCCACAACAAAATACCATAAGACATTAAGCTGTGGAAGTAAGCGAAGTAGACAACTCTAGCAGTGGCAATATCTGTTAGCTGGCGAATCTTTCTAACTGCAATTATCGGATTATCATTCCATATTATAAAATAAAGCTCTCAGCCGCGTATGTCTGTCGGTCTGTTCGCGATAAACTACTACTTGGGAACGGATTTTGATGCAGTTTTCACCAGTAGATAGAATGATTAATGAGGCAGGTTTAAGTATATAGTTTGTTAAGGTTTTTTTTATTGTCGTAGCGGAATAACGCCCGCCGATCCTGCTAGTTTCCCATAAACCCTTGCTATACATCGATATATATATATATATATATATATATATATATATATAAATATTTCGGATATATTTTCGGAAGTGGTAGAACCACGCTGAAGCTATTACTGGTTTCAGCTGAATGGGTCGGCTCGCCCGGGGTACTACCACCCGACGCACAGAAAACCGACGTGAAGTAACAATGTTTGCATTGTTGCGTTTCGGTCGGTCAGTGAGAGCGCCGGAGACCCACCTCCTCCTCCCCCTTCCCCTACTCCTCCCTTCCTCAAAACATAGGCTGGCAACGCACTTGCAACTTCCCTGGTGTTGCTAGTGTCTATGGACGGCGGTGATCACTTACCATCAGGTGACCCGTCTGTTTGTTTGCCTCCTAATCCAAATGTAGTCGTTCATGCAAAGCGTAAAATTGGGTTAAGCTACCAAATTAAATTCAAATTTACCTATATACTTGTGATATTTTAGCCAGTATTTTTATACATGAAATTTCATGCAGACGAAGTCGCGGTCTCAGCTTGTTTTATAATACAAGCAATAGGGTAGCTAAATGATGCCATCACATGTAACAAATAAGGAAAACTCAGCATAATTGCTAATTAGCACTAATTGCTATTTTAGTGCAAAACATGTATTTTCATATCATATATATATATATTTTAATAAGTGGCCTGAGTACCTAAAATTGTTTAATAATATTTTTCACATTTTATTAACAATTATTATCTCGTATAATAACTTATTTATTTTTTATTGTTTTATGTTAAAAGGCAGCAAACAGGCAGACGGCCCATATGATGGTAAATGGTTACCATTGACTATGGACAACTGCAATATCAGTCCTTTCTTGAAGAGCCCCATATCATAGCCCCGAGGAAAAACCGTGATGGGTAACCCATCCATAACGCTAGCATACGCATAATAAAGTTTCCAGAGAACCGAACGGTAGTCGCCTTTATTCTAGCTTTTAAGGTAAAAAAATAGTAGGTGGTAGAGCCACGCTGAAGCTATTACTGGTTTCAGCATAAATGGGTCGGCTCGTCCGGGGTAGTGTCAACCCTCTCACAGAACACCTACGTGAAGTAACAGTGCTTGCATTGTTGCGTTTCGTTCGGTCAGTGAGAGCGCCGTAGGACCACCTCCGCTTCTTCTCTCCCCCTATTCTCACTTCCCTTCCTCCCGTCTTCACTCCAAATACAGGCTGGCAATGCACTCACGACTACCCTGGTGTTCACTACGTGAGCCGGAGACCAGCCTGTTCGTTTGCCTCTTATGATATAAAAAAAAACTTGAACTAATGTGGATGAACACATTAATATATATTGTATTTAAATATATAATAAGGTTATATTAGAAATTATAATATGCCAGTATATATACCTATAAGTCGGAGACTGTTTCCAAGATTGGTTTTTAAGATAATCTAATATCCGAAATATATAAACGTATAGTCTATTTTTCTGAACATCGTAATTACATTAGATTTGATTTTCAATAGTGGTAGAGCCACGCTGAAACTATTACTGGTTTCAGCATGAATGGGTCTGCTCGCCCAGGGTAGTACCACCCTCTTATAGAAAACCGCCGTGAAGTAACAGTGCTTGCATTGTTGCGTTTCGTTCGGTCAGTGACAGCGGAGGAAGCCCACCTCCCCGCCCCTCTCCTCCTCTGCCTCTCCTTCCCCTAACCCTTCCCCCCAAAGTGTAGCAACGATCTTGCAACTCCTCTGGTGTTGTTAGTTCCATGGACGGTGGTGATCACTTAACAGCAGGTGACCCACCAGTTCGTTTTCCACTTAAACATAAAAAAACACTAGATACTCTTGTTTTTATAGCATTCGCAGTATCAGAAGGAGAAATATAGAGACGGTTTAGTAGTTTCAAGCATTAAAAATATACGCAGCTTAGCCAAGAGCGAACTCACACGGGCAGATAATAAACAGAAAATCTCATGAAACGGTAAATACTGACGTCGTTCAGGAGTATATTAGTAAGATCGTAAGCGCTTGAAAATCACTTGAGTTTCAGCCACAGCGGAGACCAAAGCGCTGTGCGGTTAACCTTGTGTTGCGACTGAAAATTGAGCAAAATGCGTTGCTTGTTAATAATCTGTTTGTTTGTTTTGGCGGGACGCCACGTCGAAAGCTGTAAGTCGATCCATTAATTATGTTCATATTGCTTCATTTTATAACGTTATACGATCAAGTAGGGATTTGTACATAATGTAAAATTACATCCCTTTACTATTTTCAATTGATTCAGTGTGCAATCGATGTTACAAATTGATTTATTTAGTAAGTGTAGTTTTGGTATTTTATTCTTGTATCATATTCATTTTCATCACGTATTTATTTTTGATAAGTTTACTTTATGCTCTTACATAAAATATAGTTTGCACAAATACTTTCATTTCTAACATACAAGTACGGTGATGCCTATTTTTAAGGGAGTAAATAAATAAATACTACGGTAGTGGTAGAGTCATGCTGTAGCTATTACTAGTTTCAGCAAGAATGGGTCGGCTCGCAGGGGTCGTACCACCCTCTCACAGAACGCCGACGTGAAGTAACAGTGCTTGCATTGTTGCGTTTCGTTCGGTCAGTGAGAGCGCCGGAGGCCTACCTCCTTTCGCCCTTTCCCTTCCTTTCCCTACCCCTCGCCCATACACAGGCTGGCAACGCTGGCAAGTGTCTATGGACGGTGGTGATCACTTAACATCAGGTGAATCATTTGTTCGTTTGCCTCCTTTTGCCAAAAAAAAAACACTTTTCGTTCCAAAAACTTTATTTCTTTCCTAATGATAACTAATATGAGTTATCTTTCTCAAAAACAGTTAACAACTTTATATATCGCCGCCAAAAGTTTTATGAGGGCACTGTACCTTTATTTCCTGTTATTTTTTGAAAACTTTTTCAATTATTTTTTTGTTCATTAACTTATAAATGAAAATAACCATGATTGTACTATTGTTGTTTTTATTATCAAAATTAATTACTTGGCAGCATAATTAATAAAGTATTTTTTTAAATTATTATTGCAGTTAAATAAAGTTAAAAAAAACTGTTATTGTAGGAGTACAAACATACGAGAACAGTCAACAATATTAAGGTATATATACAAATATTAAAGATTTTATAGGTGGTAGAGCTACGCTGAAGATATTATTGGTTTAAGCATGAATGGGTCGGCTCGCTCGGGGTAGTACCACCCTCTCATAGAAAACCGACGTGAAGTAACAGTCCTTGCATTGTTGCGTTTCGTTAGGTCAGTGAGAGCGCAGGAGGCCCACCTCTCCTCTCCTCTCAACCCCTCCCTCCCTTTACCTCTCCTCTCCTTCTCCCCCACAGGCTGGCAACGCACTTGCGACTCTCCTGGTGTTGCAAGTATCTATGGACGGTGGTGATCACTTGACATCAGGTGAACCACATGCTCGTGTGCCTCCTATGATATAAAAAAAAACCTCAAACACAGACTGGTAACGCACTTTCTACTCCCCTGGTGTTGTTAGTATCTATGGACGGTGGTGAGCACTTAATATCAGGTGACTCACCTGTTCGTTTACCTGTTATAACATAAAAAAGTAATGGTTCCGGCGGACACTGTCCCGCCCTGATTATAAAAAAATACTTTGACAAATTATACACCTAAATCTTTGTTGTGAATCGCGTTTCTACTGGTGAAAACCCTATGAAAATCCATTCAGTAGTTTTTGAGTTTATCGCGAACATACAGACAGACATGGCAAAGGACTTTGTTTTATAATATGAAGTGATTAGATGACTCAATAGGCTCATTGCCTAAGTAATACATCTACGAAATTTTCTTATTCATAAATTAAGTTTCTCTCGCTACCACGCGAATCCAACAACCGCACGGTGAATCCATCGAATGCTAAGAAGTACCTCTCTCAATGCTCAATTTTTTCTTTATTTTTAGCTGTGGAGAAAGCTGATGTACCTTCAGTTGAAAAGTGTGAACCGGGCACCCATTGGAAAGAGGATTGCAACTTTTGCTTTTGTCTCGATGATGGCGTTGGTGCGTGCACTCGCATGTTCTGTCATGGACACCAAGAAGGTATATTTTTTATTTAGGCATATAACACATAAGGTCTTTACAAATAGTTGCGTGGCTAGTAGCGATATCCAGTTTGCTTATCCTACAATAAGGTATGTTTTGGTCATAAAGGAAGGTTTTATAATATGTTACATGAGTCCATGTAATACTAGAGTTCAAATCTATGAAGATAATCGACCTACTGAACTGTATATTAGATGCGGTGAAATCAAAGTCCGATTTGTCTATATTCTGTGGTAACTATTAGCGTCATGATCAAACTCGTTGTGTTAGTGCTTGCGGCGGCTGTTTTTGTCCAAGGTAAGTAAATAATAAATTTAAACATTTATGCGAAAATCAGTTACACCTATCGAAATATAGGTCGGCTATATTAGCCATATGAGACCATAATCGTCACAGTTCGTAAGCAAGTCGATGGGGATAATAGGTCCCACCAGGTAGGGTGCGGCGATAATAAGAGAAGGATAAGAAAAGAAGTGTTGAGTAGTAGGTGGCCTTGCTTATAAAGAAACAAAATAACAAAGACCCCAAATAAAAACCGTGGACTCAGCTCAGCACTTCATACGGAGCAGCAGCGTCTCAAGGTTCATAAATATTATCTGTTGTCAAGCGGGCGATATGAGTTACGATACAATACGAATGCTGTGTCAAGTGGTGTGGTATAATGCATAATTTTTTAAATCTTCTTATTCGTCAAAGTGACAACCATATATTTCCTTTGTAAAGCATCTACATATTCCGTATATGATGAATGCGATGCAGGCCAGAAACATATCTCGTTATGTAGAAGAGCGCAGCTATAAAATTTATGTATAAGGGCTAAAGATATAATATAATTGTATCGATAACATTACTTTCAGGTCATGAGCAACCTGAGCTACCTTCAGGTAAATATGGTGAAAACCCTATGAAAATCCATTCAGTAGTTTTTGAGTTTATCGCGAACATACAGACAGACATGGCAAAGGACTTTGTTTTATAATATGAAGTGATTAGATGACTCAATAGGCTCATTGCCTAAGTAATACATCTACGAAATTTTCTTATTCATAAATTAAGTTTCTCTCGCTACCACGCGAATCCAACAACCGCACGGTGAATCCATCGAATGCTAAGAAGTACCTCTCTCAATGCTCAATTTTTTCTTTATTTTTAGCTGTGGAGAAAGCTGATGTACCTTCAGTTGAAAAGTGTGAACCGGGCACCCATTGGAAAGAGGATTGCAACTTTTGCTTTTGTCTCGATGATGGCGTTGGTGCGTGCACTCGCATGTTCTGTCATGGACACCAAGAAGGTATATTTTTTATTTAGGCATATAACACATAAGGTCTTTACAAATAGTTGCGTGGCTAGTAGCGATATCCAGTTTGCTTATCCTACAATAAGGTATGTTTTGGTCATAAAGGAAGGTTTTATAATATGTTACATGAGTCCATGTAATACTAGAGTTCAAATCTATGAAGATAATCGACCTACTGAACTGTATATTAGATGCGGTGAAATCAAAGTCCGACGATATGCGAAAATCAGTTACACCTATCGAAATATAGGTCGGCTATATTAGCCATATGAGACCATAATCGTCACAGTTCGTAAGCAAGTCGATGGGGATAATAGGTCCCACCAGGTAGGGTGCGGCGATAATAAGAGAAGGATAAGAAAAGAAGTGTTGAGTAGTAGGTGGCCTTGCTTATAAAGAAACAAAATAACAAAGACCCCAAATAAAAACCGTGGACTCAGCTCAGCACTTCATACGGAGCAGCAGCGTCTCAAGGTTCATAAATATTATCTGTTGTCAAGCGGGCGATATGAGTTACGATACGATACGAATGCTGTGTCAAGTGGTGTGGTATAATGCATAATTTTTTAAATCTTCTTATTCGTCATAGTGACAACCATATATTTCCTTTGTAAAGCATCTACATATTCCGTATATGATGAATGCGATGCAGGCCAGAAACATATCTCGTTATGTAGAAGAGCGCAGCTATAAAATTTATGTATAAGGGCTAAAGATATAATATAATTGTATCGATAACATTACTTTCAGGTCATGAGCAACCTGAGCTACCTTCAGGTAAATATTGCTTATCCGGTAGCTCTTGGAGCGGCAAATGCTACTCTTGTCACTGTAATGATAAAGGCGTTCCTGTGTGCACTTTCAAGCCTTGTCTGCCAAATAAAATTGGTACGTTTACCCTGATTATTAAAAAAATCCTGATAAATTATATACCAAAACGTTCCCCATGAATCACTTTATCCATCCATTGAACGCCGCTTGAATATCCATTCTGTAGTTTTTGAGTTTATCGCGAACAGACAGACAGACGCGGTAATGGACTTTGTCTTATACTATGAAATGATAATGGTTCCAAGACAGACGCAACAATTTTTAACAAAAATTTATAAGTAAATTTTGAATGTGTAGGCATATGTATTCGGCACAAATAACATACGATTTGAGATTTATTGTCTTCGAATGATAACAATGATAGACATGATTATACACAGATCTGAAGTTATGCGCCCCGAAAACGATGTGGAAGAATGATTGTAACTCGTGTTGGTGCACAGATAATGGAGTACCCCTATGTACTTTAATGGCATGCGACGTCGGTAAGTTTGAATATGGGTGATTTATCCTTTTGAATTATAATGCTTCGATCAACAATAACTAGATATCGGGTCGGCGCGAAAAATACGTCTCGGTAAATTACAGCTCACTTGAAATGTGAGCTCTTATTTTGTTTAGTTTGTTTGAAACACAACCAATGTAAGCACGTTTCACATGCCGCAGTGTATTCAAAAGATGCAAAAATAGTACCATAAAATGCAATTTAACGGCCGGAGTATCTTACTTTCGCCAAATACATGTTGAATAAGTTATATTTTAAGCTTTAAACTAACAAATAATATCAAATTTTGAACAAAATTACCGATTTTATACCTGTACATGTGTGGACAAGGCTCTTCAACCACGTACAAACACGCACATTAACGGGAAAAAGTACTTTATTCATTGCGTGTTAAGGTTGAATTTACACTAAATGTTGTTTATGTTGTCTTTTCATTTGTGAGGGGAGTAATTTATTGCTCTGCTCGTTTTATCGTAAGTATTAGATAATATTTTGAACATTTGTGACTTTATTACAAGGTGTCATGGTTGTAATTAGGCTGAACTTAAAACGGTTTTAAAACTTGTTTTTCTTTCTTAGTAAACAAATAGCTACACATAAGTATATATTTACGCGAACAACTTTTAGCTTCGATTTTGTACGTGACCCTTTATCTAGTTATTGTTGATCGAAGTTATAATGTCATGCTTTATCGCATCGGGGCAAGATACTTTTTCTATTGGACACTTTCGGTCTTATTACAAAAACTAAAATGAACACGGGTTTGACACGTGCTTTATCAAGCAGTGCTTAAAATTTTACATCTAGTTAAATACATGCGTATAATACTTTATTACAAAGCATGTCATTGCGATCTCGAACTAAACATCTGGTTTTTTATGCAAGCAACTCTGAGTGGCATTCGTTCAATTTGATATCATCATTCAAAAACGTTCCACTACACACAGATATTTTGCAAACAATTTCAATTTATGAATACTAATTTTGTTCATATCTTCCTGAAGAAAATTTACTTATTATAAAGTTTCTTTTTATATCATAGGTGGCAAAAAAACAGACAAGACACACTTTTGTGCTCAAACATTTTTTAAGTAAGAGTTCAATACGTATTTAACTTTTTTGTAATAACACGGTATAATTCTAAGAAACTTAATCAAATACGTTATGATATATACTTTCTAGGATCAAATTTAGAATGTGGCTAAAATTCTTTCACATTTTTATAGAAGTTCTCGCAAATTTCTGAAATAATTATCTATACTTTCAAATCAAATCAAATCAAATCAAAAATACTTTATTCAGTTTAGGCCCTAATAAGGCACTTATGAACGTCAAAGACTACCACCGGTTCGGAAAACAACCCAG
>MU159824.1:19250-36869 GCA_015888305.1 Antheraea pernyi | reverse complement strand
TGTTTCCGTAAAACATAAGATATCCAGTCTCTCTCTATTTAATAATAATTCTATATCTAATATTTTGCCGGAGAAGCGATTAATATTTTGGTGATACAAAGTGATATTACACTGCTCCTTTGTCTTATCTACTAGTTTAAAAATTTAATCACAGTATCATTAGGTGAACTAGATGATACCGCTGAGTCACTTAACCTATACCTTTAGGACCTAACCTATACCTATACCTTTAGGAGTTCAAATTGAATTCGACATTTCTTTGCCAATCCTAGTTTTAGATCATTGAAGTAAATACATTACGTAATTTATCTGTTTGATATTTTAAAAGAACTACATTACTTATTTTCAGATCTTCATAGAGAATAATTGATCTCCGGAACTAAAAGTAACATTTAAGCTGTAAGTAACCGTTTTCATTATTTTCACTGTATTTTGTGTTAGAAACATAATAACAAGATTAATCTTCATTCACAACTTGATGTCCTAATAATAGGTTTATAGGTACTTAAATTAAACTTACCATTAAACTTTCACTAATTTATCTACACTATCTATACTAATATTATAAAGAGGTAAAGTTTGTGAGTTTGTGACGTTGTAGGGGGTAATATCTGGATCTACAAAACCGATTTTGAAAATTCTTTTACCAATAGGAAGGCACGTTATTTGTGAGTGTCATAGGCTGTATATTAACCCGAAAAATGAAAAAACTTTTTTGTGGTAGTCGGATTTGAATAGCAAATCTGAGAAAAAACGGTAGAACGAAAACATTTCTTACGAACGCTGCCTTAACTATGAGACATATATGATTGAGTTCCAGAGATAAGTTATAGAGCTTGATAATGCCTACAAAAAAGTTAACGACAGCATATATCTAACTTTTATATTGAAGTCACAAAAAGGAGTTTTTTTATAAATGTTTACCACCCAACGAAGTGGGCACGGGTCAGCTAGTAACTTATATAACGTCACATGAGCTTCATTGTCAGCACCTTCTTACTCTTATCCCACCTAAGTAAGGTCGGCACAACATGTTTTCCTTTTCGATTCTCGCCCATCAATTATCATCTCTGTATTCACACCTTATACACGCCTATTATCTTTCACACTATCCTTTCATACCTTTTTCGGTGTTCCCCTACTCCTATATCCACCATCATACTTTTGGGGTGTAAGGGGTGTCGAATAACATCATAAGACTTGAGGCACCCAAACCAACCTCACCTGCACGTGGTGCACCCTGCTGAATAACGAACGAGGCAATGGCGAAAGCGGGGCGGTAGGATTTTACAGCCCGACTGGGTCGCAACCACCAATTATCTGGCGAAAAAGCCCGTCATAATGATTCGCTTCCGCGGGTCGCGTTTCGGGATCAGCCAGTGCATATTCAGTTTGCAGGCCGGCATGACAGTGGCGACCGGTGATGGATAAATTCTCTCTCGGTGGTCACTATTGTTTTTGGATTATACTGTGCTTACCATCAGGCACAGTGCAGTCATATTGCCGGGCTACAATAATAAAAAAAAATCTCAAAACTTTCCTAGTTACATGGTTTTCATCTCTCCTCATGACGTGCCCCTACCATACATGTCAAATCCACGTTAAACGTTCACAATTAACGGCTGTTTTGTCCTTCAGTACTTACATGTTACTAATTTATTCACTTACTAGCTTCTACTCGCGATTTCGTCTGCGTGGGATACTTACTTTGGCTTAACGCTAACACGCAGCGGAAGCTGTCAAAAGGAAAAGATTATTGAAACATTCTTCATTGGTGCTCCGCTCCAATTGATCTATGCGTGATGATATATAGCCTATAGCCTTGTTCGATAAATGAGCTATCTAATACTTAAAGATTTTTTTAAATCGGACTAGTAATTCCTGAGATTAGTGCGTTCAAGCAAACGAACTCTCCAACTTTATAATATTGGTACAGTTTTCATGTCACGCGAGCTTATAAGAACGAATAATATGTATTAAGCATTATTTTGAAAATGTTAGATTAACATACTTGATTAATTTCTTAGTTACATCTGTGGTTAAATTTCTACAGATAATACATTATTATTATTTCCATTACTTACTCATATACGTATTATATTGAAAGTTTAGTCATTTATGAACCGATACAAAATTTTTTTGGAAAAAGAGGGATTTTCAAGTGAGTTGTATATAACGTTTATTACCTATTGATTTATTGAACATACTAGCTGTACCCGGGGCTCCGTCCGCATGGAAATTAATGTAAAACATAGTGATTAATAAAGTCATCTCTCCTAATTACACGGCGTCGTCAATAAAAATTACAATAACTTTAGATAGAGTGGACGGATTTTAATGAAACAAAGACTAAGTTACTCTCGTGGATACGCTTTATGATTTTGTTGAAGACATTTTATTGTGAACTCAGTGCTTTAGCAGTGATGCGTGTGCATACAAACAGGCAGACAGACATTTATGAAAATAACTGAAACGTATTCCTTATTATTCTTAGCCCATTGTAATAATTTTTTTCACAAAAATAAAAAAAGTACAGGCACGTTAAAATTACATTCTTATTATATGTATAGAAGATAATAGAATCTATTTAAAATAAATTGTAGTAACATTATGAATGTATATTGTTTTTTTTTTTCAGAAAATGACACCCGTTATTATGGCATCCGGAGGAGACAATTGAATGCTGAATGCTTAAGCCAAATGAAGTGTTACTTCTATAATATGTTAAAAAGAATTCCAATAAAGTTTTTGGAGTCATACACGTCTCTTATTATATAGGATATTTTATATTATACTTATTACAGAAAGAAAACAGTGCACGTATAAGGGTGTACCTACACGCGGAGAAAGTGAATTTCCTATGGCTTATATTAAATACAGACAAACTTACAAATTAATACGTACTAAAAATGATGGCTTTTTCTTTTATCTTAAAACTAGCGGGCCCGGCAGACGTTGTCCCGCCCTGATTATAAAAAAAAACCTAGACAAATGATATACCAAAACGTTCCCTATGAAACACTTTATCCGCCTCTTGAAAATCCGTTCAGTAGTTTTTGAGTTTATCGCGAACTGACAGACAGACGCGGTAGGGGACTTTGTTTTATACTATGTAATGATAACAGATAACCTACATGGTAGTTTTTTTTTTGTTATTATTTTTATTAAAGCAGAAATGATCAGAATAAACGAAAAGAAAATCATAATGTTTTATTATATCTAATTAAAAACACATGAAAATAATATAGTTTGAATTAATTATAATTCACTTCGACTCGGTCTACGATATCTCTTGCAACATCGTATCCAAACTGCTGCGATTCACAAAATGGTACTAATTTACCTGGGTACTTCATAACTTTTGAAGCAGCCTGTATCTCAGCTCGGCTAGCGATGCGGGCGGGGTTTATTAGTGAAATTACTATTTTTTTGTGGTAAAAGTACATTAATACCTTGACTGTTCTTCTACTGCTGAGGTAGAAATTTTAGTGATGTATAATAGAGTAGTATATTATTTTTATATATGTCAGAAGGTTTAGACAGCGTTTATAATATAAGTGCCCAAAAACTCCTCCCTACAACTTCATTAGACTACATCTATTTTTCTTTACGTTAGATCAATTTATTTTAATATACACATATTGAAGTTATACTTCTTTTGGCGAGTTAGATAAGAGTTTAAATGTTAAGAGTAAATTTTTACGATGCGCGCGCACACCGTCACGAAAAACCGACACCCTGAAGTTAGCTATAGTCAACATTTTGTTTCTTTTTATTTGATGTGTGTATTTCTTTGTATAAAAACTTTCAATATATTAAATACCTTTTTTCTATTGTTAGTGTCGTTTTTTCTACAAACGTAGAATAAGGCGAAAGATAAAATTTTTGGAAAGATTTTTATCTTGTTACGGCAAAGAAGTATAACTTCTAACGCGTGTACATAACTATCCTATCCTTCTAGATGATACCGATAACCGTATATAAATACACTGCTTATTTTAGAAGAAATAAATGAACACATAGACAGTCAAGCAGCGACTTTATTAAATTCATACACGCGGTATGCAATAATAACTGTACAGACGAATTCATACACTTACTTATATAGAACATTCGAAATGTTATAATTAATGTGAATACGGACAAAAAGTTTGTTTTCCTTTCACGAACACCGGATAGAGCTAAGTAAAGTTGAGCATTACATTAACCCTTGGAGTGTCCAAAACCATAAGGATTTAAGATCCATACAAACTAATGTAGATCTTATAATGCACTAGTCAACAGACTGTTGGCAGCCCAAGTTTAGAAAAAATACCGTATTTATTACAAAATTGTAAATTGTAATGTGGAATTATAATTATTTTTTATTTTTATTTGTAGCACGGCAAAATGACTGCACTGTGCCTGATGCTATGCTGATGCTAAGCACAGTACAATCCAAAAACAATGGCGACCACCGAGTGACACACTATCCATCGCCAGTCACCGCTGTCATGCCGGCCTGCGAAAAGCTGGATATGCACAGGCTGATCCCGAAACGCAATCCGCAGAAGCGAAACCCTACCACCCCGCTTTCGCCATTGCCTCGTTCGTTATTCAGCAGGGTGCACCACGTGGAAGTGAGGTTGACTTGGATGTCTCAAAGTCTTAGATGTTATTCGACACAACTTACATCCCAAAATAAATTAAAAAGTATGGCTAGATGTTTGTAAGCTGAGTCTTAGAAATCAGCCGAGGGGTTAAGAGAGTCTGGAAATTAACTAATGAAGTTGCCATCTTTAGACTTTTCAACAAACTACTAAGCTGAGCAGACTTCTAAAACTTTCAGTTAAGATATAGTTTCTTTTGGTAAGCAGATTTCATTAAATTAAGTATAATGTATCTTCAATCTACGCCCAAATTACTTGTAAATAGTGTTATTTTATTCTGCCGTACTCTCTACAAACGCAAACAGTTTTTCCACAAATAATTTCTATGTGCAGATACGACGGTTTTAGACCTTTATTATAGTACAGAATAAGGTACAAAAGGCATAGTATATGTGCTATTTATTGTTTACAAGCTTTTAGATGTAATCAAAGTTGTAATCGTAATTTTGTACAAACATTATTAAGTTATGTGAAAAATAATTCTTAAGCGGCATTTTAGACCCGTTAGAATCGGCAGAACGTTTGGCTTCCGAAAATATACGAACGTCTTCTATTCAACAAGTGGTTTAAGAATTAAAGTTTAATTTGACATAGATATAGAGATGACTTTATACTTTTTACATTTAACATTATGTCTAATAAATAATCAGTGCTGCATATAACATAATATTTGAAAGGTATGTTTGTAAACTGTATAAAATAAGTATGTATATCTTCGCCAAACTTTTGACTGTTCTAAACATAGTTGTGCAGAACACAAATTAAGTTAAACTTTTGATTATATTATGCGTAAGCTCGAACTTAGGGGTAATTTCAGAGCGGTCAAAAAGACAGGACTGTACGTATTTTAATTAACTAATCTTCGTACTAATTTAAGTAATTTTGACTATAGTAATAGAATTCATCACCAAAATTATACTAATTCTATATTTCCTCGAAGTTTTATGCTTCGTAAATTTCTATTTCTATTTATTTCTACGAAGTAATGTTTGTTGTAAGGATGTGATGTGATATCTAAAATTAATTGATGAGATAAAAAGAATGTTCTAACTGAAAAGTATTGTTCAGGGTTGAAGTTTTATGTTTTATAGATATTCATTGGTAAATTGCAATTAACTTGTACGAAGACGCGAACGATTGTTAGTATAGATAGATAAAGTAATTACTTAACAATAATTAAAAACAAAAATATATATAATATACACATAGGAGTAATCAATTAAGTTTGCTTGTATGTGGTATACTCAGCTATGGGTACCAGGTGCACATAGCCGGTTAGGAGTTAGGTGGGGTGACAAGATATCGACCGTCTTAGGGCGGTGGCCAAGGACCGCATCTGCTATGCGGACACTAAATATCCGTTGACCTTTAAGAGCCCGTTCACATGTGCATAGTCACCAAATGATCGGCCAGATGCAACTGACTCGTATTTATTATTATAGTTCAATAGAAATTATTATACATCACAATATTAATACACAGTTATTATAAGTTATCTATTTGAAATAATATGAACAATTTAAACAAAAGACGAGGTAGTCATACGAACTGCCGACAGAAGTGAAAACTTAAAACAACTGAATTCAAACTGTGTTCTCTTTTGATTTTTTCAATTAATTATAGTGTTAATTTTTGAAATGTTATTTGTAACTTGAAATTATTATCATTAGTCTCTCTTTCACATCTATTGACACACCGAATAATAATTATACACTTTTTGAATTTATACTTCTTTTGGCGCGTTAGGGAAAAATGATGAGAGTAACTTTTTACGATGCGCGCGCACACCGTCACGAAATTAAGTCGCGTCGTCATTTAAATTACAAGAACTTTTGTTAGACCGAACCGATTTTAATGAAACAAACACTAATTGTCACTGGAGGATATGCTTTATGGTTCTCTTTGTAAGGTTTTATCATGAATGAAGTACTGTAGCAGTGATGCGTGTCTAAACAGACAGATTGAAAGACATTTCTAAAAATGATTGAAATGTATTTCATTACTTACTCCTATACACCTTCCCTAGACACCACCATTTTTTGACAAAAGTCTAAAAATTACAGACACTTTAGATTACATTATTATTATTATATATATAGATAATTAAAAAATCCTAGATAATAAGAGACTTCATGTTTTAATATATTTTATTGGAAATTATTTATTACATGATAGAGTAATATTCTACTTGGCTTCAACTTTTTGATTATAATTGTACTCCTCTTGATGTAGTAACGGGTTTAATGTTCTGGAAAAAAGAATACATTTCTTTCACTATAAATTCATATTCCTATCAGTAGAATTTAAAAGAAAAAGTTGATGCAGTCATAAGGGCTGCCGACAGAAGTGAAAACTCAAAACGAAGGAATTACTGTGTTCTCTTTTGAATTTTAAAATTAATTATTTTTTGATATATATTATAGGGGGCAAACGAACAGGTGGGTGACCTAGATGGTAAGTGATCACCGTGCGTTGCCAGCCTGTGTTTGGGGGGAGGTGGGTCTTCGGCGCTCTCACTGCCCAAACGAAACGCAACAATGCAAGCACTGTTAGTTACTTCACGTGGGTGTTTCTGTGGATCGGGTGGAATACCCCGGGTGAGCTGACCCATTCATGCTGAAACCAATAATAGCTTCAGCGTGGCTCTACCGTCTACAAAAAATATTTAGAATTATACTGTGTATTATTTAAATTTCATAATCTTTATATTGAAAATATTATTATTAATCTGGTTTTCACATCTATTGGTACGCGGAGCAATAATTATATACATTCTTATAAAGTTTATTGATCAATGAAACGTATGATCTGCAATATATATATATATATATAAATATCAATATTACATGTACACAGGTCGCTATACCACGATTCACTAGTATGACAACAGCCGCACAAGCGTAATACGATCGGTCACGCTTACTAACATCTCATCACACCAAATTATAAGTTAATCTCCGACAAAGAAGTTATCAACTAAAAAAAAATCTCTAGAATTGCAAATAAAGGTGTGTTTAGCGAAGAAGTTAATAATAATCTAACAGTTCAAAATAATGCTTAATTATTTTAACATAATAAAAACGGCCTTTAAGTTTTGAATGTATTATTGTCAGCTTCATTTATGTAGTTTTAACGCAGGGTTATAATGGATACTTTAATCAGCGACATCAATATCTGTTTTTTATATAATACTGGGCAAACGATAAGGCGGGTCACCTGATGTTAAGTGATCACTACCGTCCATAGACATTTGCAACATCAGGAGAGTCGCAAGTGCATTGCCAGTCTATGTTTGGGGGAGGGGCGAGAGAGGTCGGGAGGGGTAAAGGGAAGTGCGCCTCCGGCGCTCTCATTGACCGAACGAAGCGCAACAATGCAAGCACTGTTACTCACGTCGGTGTTTCTGTGGGTCGGGTCTTAGTACAGCAGGCGAGCCGACCCATTCATGCTATACCAGTAATAGCTTCAGCGTATCTCTACCACCCACGAAAATAAGATTGAAGGTTAATTCTGTTATTGTATGTTTTTAGCACAAAATACATAGAAATAATTTAAACAATCATACACTAGATTGACTGACTGACAGATTGACTGACTGACAGATTGACTAGCTTTGTTCCAGAGATCAATTATTCAATATTACGACCTGAAATTAAAGTTAAATTCCCTAACGTATTTACTTCAATAACCTATAAGTAGGATTGGAATATAAGTCACCGATGGAAGGGTTAATGCAAACTGCTAAAGCATAGATAAACTTTGAACCTACCCGATCGCAAAATAGAGTTACACATATCACCTCCACACACGTGCACACGCGTACACGCTTACACATGCAAGAGCAAGGATTTATTTTTTCCCTTATCAAATGGAAATATGTAGTTTAGAAAATTATCCGATACGAAATATATATAAGAGTTGTTGAGGTATGTATGCCTGGTACACATATATGTTTCAACAACTCCTATATACTCGTATATGAATGGTTAGGTTAGGTTCGGCTGCGGCACTCGGCCGGTTACTCCCCAACGTAGGGGGGCCGGGGCCGGGTGCCGCAGACTCTATATGGGAGTCGTGCGGGCGATGGCCGCCTACGGGACACCAGTCTGAGCCGATGCCCTCGGTGCCACCAACGTGGGTGCTCTTCGCAATGTGCAGCGCACGGTGGCACTGAGGGAGATCCGGGCGTACCGGACGGTATCCTCGGCGGTGGCCTTCACGCTCGCCGGCTTCCTGCCCTAGGAGTTGGAGGCAGGAGTTCTCGCGGCCGCGTATGAGTTCACGGAAACGGAAGGGGGGAGCCTCCGGCTCCCAGGGAGGTAGAGGCGGAGAGACGCCGTCGAAAGGTGGCAGCAGGACCTGGCGGACGAGCGGTTCGGGCGGTTCACTGTGGACGCCGTCCGCCCGGTCCTGCGGGAGTGGATAGCAAGGGAGTGTGGCTCCCTGACGCTCCGACTGGTGCAGGTACTCACCGGACACGGTTGTTTCGGGTGGTACCTGCACCGGATCGCACGCAGGGAGCCGACGGCCGCCTGCCACGAGTGCGGCGCTGACGAAGATACCGCGCAGCACACGCTGTCCGAGTGTGCTGCGTGGGAGGAGCAGCGCCGCATTCTGGCGGCGGCCGTGGGAACGGACTTATCGCTGCCGAGCGTGATTTCTGCCATGCTCGGCAGCGAACAGGCTTGGCGAGCGATGGCCTCCTTCTGCGAGATGACCTCCTCGGAGAGGGCCTACGAGGCAGACCCTCAAAGTGGCCGTCTCCGCCAAAGGAGGACAGCCGGGAGGAAGAGGCGCTTCGCTCAACTCTTCCTGCCCCCGTAGCCGGACCTGAGGGGATGGGCCGGGGGGGCCATCTCCTCATTGCACAGGTCCGGCGGACGAGGGGGGGCAGCCGGTGTGTACCCGGTCTGTCCCTCTATAGGTAGGAGCCCGGCGCGGCGGTCACCTTCTGCCGGGCGGACCGTGGGGGCGGCTCTACAAGGTTGATTAGCTAGTTCGATCCCTTGCCGCCCCCACAAAACGGTCTGACGGTACCCGTGGGGTTTTAGTCTGTGCGAGTCGGACATAACCCACCCTCTCCCCGGGGGGGTCGCGTATCCATAAGGGATTACCCCACGTTAAAAAAAACAAAAAGCTCATATAGGTCGCGAATTTTAAGCCGGACCAAGGGGAGATGGGCCGCGGGGCCGTCTCTCCATTGCACTGGTTTGGCCGTCTGGGAGACAGTCGGGATGTACCAGGCTGTCTCTCTTTAGCGCGGGAGGTCCAAGATTAGGCTGGGCCGGCTGCCCGGAGCGACATGGTTGCCAGCTCGCTCGAGCCCGTGTCGCCCCATCAAGGCAGTAGAGGTACATTGGGTGGTTTTAGTCCGTGGGAGTCGGACATAACCCACTCTCTCCCCAGGGAGGGTGGTTATCCATAATGGATTTCCCCTCGTCAATAAAAAAAAAATATAGGTCGCGAAATGCATGTATCAGGCAACAGCCCAAGCCAAGGTGTGCCGTGCACCCTTGAGCTAGTTGTCAAATAAAATCGGCTGAGTGTCTTAAGCGCTCGCCTTAGTAGTCCGGTGAAGCTGTTATGACCAAACTAGGTCAATAGCGTAGTCAGTTCGAAAAAAACAAAAGAGATACCACCCACCCTCGACAGGGTGGTCAAAGTCTAGGTCTAGCCAGTTGCTAGAAACGACATCTCAAGACAGAATCAGCTTGGCGCAAAAATGTGAGATGACCCGACCCCAAATAATGGGAAAAGAGATGGGCAAAGAAGAAAGCACAGATAACTATCCCAAAAATCTGCTCTTAGAAAAGATATATCATACCATATTTTACTAATGTCTGTTATAACTATAATGCCCAAGATATGAACTATAGATAGAATACTAGATACGAGAATGCTGTAGCATATGATAACGTAATACGTAACAAAAATCAGCATTTGTTTTCTTACCGTTGGCACACAACACCCGAGTACAGAGGGTTAATCCATACTCCGCGCACCAACAGACGTTACAATTTTTCTTCCACACCGTGTCCGGGGCGCATGTTCGATTTATTCCTGGATTTAAGTATCACAATTAAGCAAACGGAAATAAAAAATTCAAATCTTATATTGTTCGTGCCGAATATACAGCGCAAATGGTTAGTCGCTAGCAATATTTTTACAGGATAATCGATAGCTGATTCTCATTAAAAATCAATTAAAGAAATAGGTGCTTAATATTTGACCTAATTATCTCGAGAAACGTAAAACTGAAATACATTCAACATCAGGTGATTAACACAAATCGAACTCGTGTAATAAATGAATCACGCCATGTCCCGCACCTCAGCTCGCGCCCCGCTTGCCTTTGTTCGACCGTGCGGCGTTCCTACGATAAGTGGTTACGTAATGGATTAACGTTGAAAAGTGCCCCTTTAAAATTCTTCATTGAAACTAGACCTGATCTTTTTACATTTAAAAGTATCGTTCCCATACTTTTAAAAGTTTTAGAACAGACCTTAACTAAGGTTCTCTTTGTTGTTTATTAGTATTTGTTTTGATATTATTAATTTATATGTTAAGCGTGACTATGAACTACCACAAAATTGAAGGGTGACACCCTTTAAACATTCACCTGGTATATTCCCTATACTTCAGAGATTCTGAATATAATTTTGTCCTTATATATTTGCGAATATATTATTTACACTTGTCCTGGTGTCTATAGTGGTTGCAATCCACCTATCATAATAATGTAGATGCTATCCTATGCTTTCTTACTGGATATAGCAAATTTGACGAGTATTTGAAAATGCTTTAATAACTTGTTAATATAATGTACCTAAAAGAGAGAACATACCATTTTTATATCTAAGACAATCCACGAGAGTGCACACAGGTAAGCCATCATTAGTACAAATGCAATCGCTGCATTTGTTTTTCCAAGAGCTACCGGGTAAGCAATAGTCACCTGGAGGAAGTTCAACTTTGCCCGTAACTGAAAACAATTTTATTGACATGATTATATTAATACTCGCAGTTCCCGCGACTACGCCCGCGTGACATTTCAACTATAAACACAGTGATCAATAAAATCATAGGGTTTCATAGTATATTAAAACTTGACATCGACGATTTAATTGGCCTCACTTTTTTGGACGATATTGTTCTCCGAGACGTAGTGTGGCACTACAATATCTAGTTTACATCGTATATATTTGAAAAATATTATACCTACGTTCATTCTTGACGGATGCACACAGAGAGGTGTTAGTTACAGACATCAATATGGTTTTTTTTTTCATTGTAGTACGGCAAAATGACTGCATTGTGCCTGATGGTATGCACAGTACAATCCAAAAACAATGGCGATCATCGAGTGACACACTATCCATCGCCGGTCGCCGCTGTCATGCCGGCCTGCAAAAAGCTGGATATGCACAGACTGATCCCGAAACGCGACCCGCAGAAGTGAACCAATACGACGGGCTTTTTCGCCATATACATGGTGGTTGCGACCCAGTCAGGCTTTGAAACCATCGCCATTGTTTACGTGCGTTACTGACAATTTTCGGCCACGGCAGTTATTACAACTCACGTACTTTCATATGACTAACTAGCTGACCCGGCTACTGTGGCTCAGTTATCATATTGTTAGAAATGGAAATACTTATTGATTATTAAAAAAGGAAAACTGGCCTATTTAGATATAAACCGTTAAGAATAATCTCTAACAATTAATCACTTTTAAAATAACCGACACGAGTTCGGACAGAGCTACTGCACACTATGACGGCCACCGAAAGAGTGCCTCCCTTCAGATAGGCCGTCGCAATATAACTGCCCGACATTTCATTTATTTCCTAGAATATAATTACATATTGATAAGAATTCATAATTGTTGTTGATAATATGAATAATAAACATCACTTAACGAACTAACACGCAGCGGAATCTCTAAAGAAAATCCGATTTTGAAACATTCTTAATTGGTGCTCCATTCCCACTGGTCTTAGCGTGATAATATAGCCTATAGCCTTCCTCGATAAATGAGCTCTCTAACACTGAATTTTTCACATTTATCCAGTAGTTCCTGAGATTACCATCTACAACCTCACAAACTTACAAACTTTACCTCTTTATAATATTGGTATAGATATGGCCGATCATTGTTTTAATATGAAATTCAGTGGGTCGATAGGCTTCATAAATTTGGACTCTAGCTATTACGTGAATTCATGTAACATATTAACAAAAGCTTCCTTATAAATATTTTTGGATTATTGTTTTTTTTTATATCAGAGGCGGCAAACGAACATGTGGGTCACCTGATGTAAGTGATCACCACCGTCCATAGACACTTGCAACACCAGGGGAGCGTTGCCAGCCTGTGTTGGGAGGGGGAAGAAGGGAAGGGGAAAATGGAAGGGGAGGGGAGGTGGGTTTCCGGCGCTCTCACTGACCGAACGAAACGCAACAATGCAAGCACCCTTAATTCACGTCGTTTTCTGTGAGAGGGTGGTAATACGCCGAGCGGGCCGACCCATTCATACCACCTACACAAAAGTTAAGTTTCATTTTCAAATTGATTGGTCATAGCTCGGCTATAAAATAAAGAACATACCTCTTTCGAGTCCGTAACATATTTTAAGAGAACACGCACTAACGCTAGCATCTGTACAAAAGCAAACGTTGCAATCCTCTTTGAAATAGGTACCCGGTACGCATTTTTTTACTGACGGTGTGCCACATTCGTCCAGGGCTGAAAATAATTTAGATTAAAAAAACTACCATTGAAGGGGCTGGTGGGACCGTGTAAATAGGCCCCACCAGGATATGCGGTAAAATAAATAGGAAGCGTGGGAGCGGTTGGTAGTGGCCTTGCCTATAAATAAATAAAATAGCAAGAACCCCAAATAACAGCGTGGACTGACCTGCAACTCAGCACCTAGTACGGAGAAGCGGCATCCCAAGCGAAATATGCGATGACTGCGAGTTGTTCTCCAATCTCCTCAAGCGGGCGGCGTAAATATATGCTATTTTGATTTTTCCAGTGCGGACACCATATAATAACTCCGCGTTTACAATATATATTTAAATGTGGTGTAAAAACGTTGCGGAGTAATATTGTTGTGGTGAAAATATATGGAAGAATGACAAGGATTTTATTTGGTTCTTTTTCTTCTTTTTTGTCACACTGGCATCCAAAAAGTTCGTATCTAAGGGGTCTGCATGCTCCGTACTTGATCAATGAGATCCAGGCCATAAACAGATCTCATTATCTGGAGCGCAGCTATTAAATTTATTTATAAGCGGCCAACCATATACATATATATCGGCATAATGTATATGCTTAAGAAATAAAAAGAAACCGTACTACTCAATTTAATTCACTTTTATATTTTAATAAATTGATATCAAGTACATGAGATTGAAGAATAGTTTACAGTCAACGACGTTGTTCGTCAAATGTTCCTTTCTTACAATGAGCCGGAATTTCCCGTGATTCGTGTCTTGGCGAAGCCATTTCAAGCATTTTTTTACAGAAGTATTTATAAAGGCGTTAATATCGATGCTATGTAGGTAACAAAAAGAACATACCTTCTTACTGTCCGTGACGTAGCATGTCAGTGCGAGTTTGCTAAAGTTTCCCGAATAGAAAACAGAATATGGCTTCTGAGAACATTTGGTCACAGTACAGGAATAAAATGTCTAAACCATGCCTACTTTATAATGCGTACTTATAAATTAATACCGCTTATAATTATTAGATATCTTTAATTAATATGTTTATAACACAAAAATTGCGCTGAATTCATCGAAAGTAGTAAAACGATGTTATTTTATGTATTTGTATTTTGTATATATTTCCGTATAAATCTTAGATGATATACAATAAGCCAAATATGGACATAATCAATGAATGGACTTACAGCTTACGACGCGGTGTCCCATCAAAACAAATAAACCGATTATTAACAAGCAACGCATTTTGCTCAATGTTCAATCGCAACACAAAGGTTAACTGTGCAGCGCTCAAGACCAGCCTCGCCGTGACCAAGACGCAAGTGATGTTCAAGCGCTTGCAATCCCACTTATATACTACTACATAACGTTAGTATTTAATGTTTCAAAAGTTTTTTTTTCTATTCGCCCGTGTCTATTAGCTCTCGACTAAACTGCATATACTTTTAATAGTCCAAACTAAATGCAATATATGAGAATGGCCACGGTTTATGGCAAGTGCTCAATAAGTTAATTTATACGAGTTAATAATATTATTTATAAAAAAGAATTCTTCAACGTATTTGATTGATTACGCTATATAGCTCGGGAATATTTACCACACATAAATAAATAAATAAGAAAGTCGGTTGAGAAACGGAGGGTGAAGTGCACTTGACTGTTTTGTTTCTGGTTATTGGGCTGTTCCGCGCCAAATCGGACGGTTTCAAAAATTCTCTTTTTTTTCGGAAGCACGGCAAAATGACTCCACTATGCCTGATGGTAAGCACAGTACAATCCAAAACCAATGGTGACCACCGAGTAACACACTATCCATCGGCGGTCGCCACTGTCATGCCGGCCTGCGAAAATGCCTGGATATGCACAGGGTGATCCTGAAACGCGATCCGCGGAAGCGAATCACTATGACGGGCTTTTTCGCGATATACATTTTTTACCTCAACTTTGTATCATGTGTTAATAGCCCTCAAAATAGCTCTTTTGATAAATGATGAGGTTTTTTTTATACTTGTTCAAAGGATATCGAATTTTCGCTTTCGCTTCGCGTTTTTAGTTTATTGGACATACCTTTCTTAAAAATGGTCGAAATTCAATGATATTTTCATTTCTTTTTTGTATTTACATGGATGGCTTTTATATACAAAAAATTCAAAAATATATTTTTTTTTCCCATAAAGGTTTTGGAATTTTACTTAAAAGTTCTATTTCGATTTTTATATTTCTGTATTGGGCTTTGGGTTTTGAAGAGACACCAGGAGACTCCTGAAGACTATCAGAATAGGAAATATACGGTGACTGAGACATTAATATGATTTTTTTTAATGTTCAACAGTTACGCGCTTGGCCACAATCTCACCTGATGGTAAGTGACGATGAGGCCGACAATGTATCGCGCTTACCCACTAGATACCTGTTCACTCTACTCTTGAAGACTACTAAGTTATACGATGATGGGAAGACAGACGCCAGGAGTGCATTCCACTCCTTAGCCGTACGTATAATGAATGTGGAAGCAAATCGCTTCGTACGAATTACGGTAATATCAACCACGTAAGGGTGAAAACCCTCACGGCGTCTAGTCGTCCTCTGATGGAATGGGGACGGCGGAATTATATTATGTAATTCCTGTGCACACTGTCCAAAGTGTAACCTATAAAACACTGAGAGACAAGCCACTTTTCGTCGATGCTCTAAACTGAACATTCTTGATTACGACAATCCAACACTACAATTTTATAGTAACTTTTGTAATTGGTTTTATTTATGATATAATATAGTTATCTGGCCCGGCGGATGTTATCCCGCCTTTATAATACAAAGAACTTGACAAATTATATTCCTAAACCTTCCTCCGGAATCTAGTAGGCTTAGCTAACAATACCGTGTTCTTGAGTATTACACTTGATTCGAAATTACAATGGGATCCTCACGTAAAAAAACTGGCGGGAAGATTAAATTCTGCTGCATTTGCAGTTCGAAAGATTCATCAGTTAACAGATATTGCCACTGCTAGGTTGGTCTACTTCGATTACTTCCGCAGCTTAATGTCTTATGGTATTTTGTTGTGGTGGACAGCAACTGAGATGGACACCACATTCCTATTAGAAAAACGAGCAGTTCGAGCAATTTATAATATGAGGCCTCGCAAATCATTAAAGACGAAATTTCAAGAATTCGGTATTTGAACTCTGCCCTCCAAATATATCCTTGATAATTTAATATGTCCGCAAAAATTTAGATATGCTGGATCTAGTAAAATACCAACATAATTTAAATACTGGAAACAGCAACAAATTGTTCATTCCATGCTTCAGGCTCACTAAGTCCAAAAACAGTCTTTTAGGTAATCTGGTTAGGTTTTATAACGAAGTCCCAAAACACATTACTGATTTGCCGTTCAAGAACCATGTCAAGCGGGTTTTAATATCTAAAGGCTATTATTATAGGGTGGATCAATGTGTGAACGATTGTGACGTTTGAAAATGACGCCCCTCTCTGTGCATCCACTAACAACAAATGTAATTATTCATGTTTTGTAAAAATATATAACATGGAGAGATAAACCTGATTGAGTTTCTAGCCGGTTTTTCTCGATGACTGGGTTGTTTTCCGAACCGGTGATAGCTTTGATGTTCATATGCGCCTTCTCAGGGCCTATATTGAATAAAGGATATTTTGATTTTGAATCAGTTTATCTACTGGTGAAATCCGCATGAAAATCCGTTCAGTAGTTTTTGAGTTTACCGCTAACAGACAGACTTGACACACAGGCATGTATCCAAACTTTTGGTAACAGTGGTTATAGTCCCGTTTAGTTAATGTAATATCAGTTTTCTTGGAGGTTTTTTTTAGTAGCACGGCAAAATGACTGCACTACGCCTGATGGTAAGCACAGTACAATCCAAAAATAATAGCGACCTCTGACTGATACATCATCCATCGCTGGTCACCGCTGTCCTAAATCCCAACTATCCTCCTATCTGTTTACGTGCCTGGTGGCAGAGGAATTTGTTTTATTTAATGATTAATTAATACAGGGTTTTGTCCAGTTGTCTCCAGTAATAACATCATTTACCTGTTCTGAGTATATGGGGCTTTTTATTGTACAATCTTGGAGGAAAGAAATTGATTCTAAGGTGGTAATTTTAATGACTACTATAATTATATTTTGCACTAGATGCGAACTTCGTTTCGCCTTAATATGTTTTTTTTCTTAGCCTACCTTTTTAGTAGATACATA
>MU159823.1:89511-130963 GCA_015888305.1 Antheraea pernyi | reverse complement strand
TATTACATTTATTTATAAGGGGCCAACCAGTTACAGTACATAAGAAAAGTGTCAAAATAGACAAAATTCAATAATTTGTATTAATAGTATTGTTAGTTTATATTTATTTCAAAATCAACATACAATTAATAAGTTATGTCAATAAATTTGATACTGAATGTAGAAAACATTTTGTTAAGGCAGTGTCTTTGAACATTCGTTTTCGATCATTTAATATAATGTTTGTAAGTGGAAATTAGCATTTATCGTTAATTATAATAATCACAAATGTTTACAGGCTGAAAAGCCTTAGTTATTGTTTAAAATGATATCAAATTCTCTTTAAATTTACGCCTGAATACTGCTAGCAACGGAGTTTATTTGGACGATTTTATTAACTAACTGAATAGGTTCAGTCAAGTAAAGTCAAACTTTATTTTCGAGGTTCTATAATTGCAAATACGTTTATAAAATTAAAGTTGAATAATTCCAGTCTCTTATATATATAAATATTTTACGATTTACAAATATAATATAATATTAGTTTATCGATAAAACGTCTATATACATTGTCCACCCCTAAACCCGAATAAATATTATTCAGCAAGAATGACGGCGTCAAATTACGTGTATTTTTTATTATTGTACGTGTGAATGAATTCAGGAAACAACCTTTCACCTATCTTAATGTACATCATAATCAGATTAACGCGTTACTGGCAACACTAAATCATAGGAGATAAAAGATATTTCGAATGTCTTGTTTAACACGTGTCTAACATCATACCACAATTATTCATCTCGATCCGTAATTCTCCTTTTATCTTGACTAATGTTTAAAGATTTCTTATTGATGTGTGAATTTTTTTAAACAAGATATGTTATTTATCATGCAATCCATCGTTTGCACGTAGGTTAACTTCGTATAACTTGTTTTTGTGTTTTTTTTGGCCACCAATCTCCTAGTTTATTACTGCCATTTTCAAATAGGTAACAAATATTACTAGTGTCTTGTAATAATTTGAATATTCTGACAAGATGGTGGCCCATTGTTAAAACTTTCCGAAGAGTTTTTGTTGCATCTCAGAATCCGTGGCATTAATTCCCATCCACTTCACTTATGCACAATAAACGAACTATATTACGGAAAACACCACCATTATTACAAAAGTTTATATATAAAATCAACTATATCACAGACTAAGATCCCGCCAAAAACTCCCCATATGTATGGTTGACGGTAGAACATATGTAGAGATATTGCCTGATAGGAGAATCCGTCCACTACATCGGATCATACTATGACCGTATTCGGATCGAGACATGCAAAAAAGATGCGTGTGACTCTACGTACACTAGATCGTTATGTTACCAAACAATACCGTAAATTCCAGGACCGGACCGACAGCGGATTCGCGATAACTATACATTGGTATGTTCCATTAGCTATTGGAGTTTCCAGATGGTTATTTGCACTAAATATAATTATGCTTTTTCACTTTTTCATATGTGGTATGGGGGGATTAGGAAGGATTAGGGGCTAAGTAATACAGGTCAAAAATACAATAAAAATGGATTAATTAATTACAATTAATGTTACAAATGTAAGAGTTTGTGATGTTTGTTAACGCAAAAATTATTGCAGTCACTTCTACAAAACTTGTAGTTATATAGTTGTATATCAGAATAACATAGGTAATCCATAGGTCCTTGAATGGTCTAATCTCAGGAACTATTAGTTAGGTTTGAAAAATTCTTTCAGTTTTCGTTAGCTTATTTATTGAGAAAAGGCTATATGAGACTATATATCATCAGGCTAAGAGCATAAGAGCGGAACACCAACGAAGAATGTTTCAAAATTGAGGTTAACGTACGTATTATTTAAAAATATTTTGCACCTTCTAGTAAATGATGTCGCTAGTTAAAGTTAGCGTTAGCTGAAAATAACTACTCCACGCGGACGAAGTCGCGGGCAGAAGCTAGATAAATTTATACGAGGCAATCCTTATGCTGTCCAATCCCAGTCGAAAAGTGCTTTATAATATGCAATTGTATAACAGTATTCCCTCAGAACTATTACATGGGTCTTTTTAAAAAGGGATTGAAACACAATATTCAATGCCGGTAACGCAACAGCGTTACTCCTGGTATTGCAAGTGTCCATACACGATGGTAACCATTTACCATCAGATGGGCCGTCTGTATGTTTGCTGCCCCTTAAGCATAAAAAAAATTGGTCAATAGGTGCTAGTAAAAAATAACCTATTACCAAGATCCGATTAGGATTTTATCTTTTCCATTTTGAACATAAATAGGAGTGACCACTTAACAACAGGTGAACTGTATACCTGTTTGTTATTTTGTCCTAGAAAAAGTTCTAAATACCTTCAACATCAAAAGGAAATGTAATGTGTGGGCAGAGCGATGTATATACTCCGTGTTATTATTTGAAGTACGTTCGTTGTTTTCTTAGAAGTGGCCTGCAATACGTATAAAGGTAATAGATATATGTCTCTGTGTTGTTTAAACAACTCATCGCACTTGGAAGTGACTGACCGATCGAAAATAACTTCTCTATCTAGGTCGGGTAACAGATATGAGCTAGACTTTGAGATAGAAGCAGCCCTGTCTATAGAATATTTTACGTTTAGGTATGTTTTCATTAGAACAGCACTAAATCGCTTCTAATTAACATGTTATTAGCTTCTTTTTTTCATTTATCTATACATATAATAAGAATGTAGAAAAATAGCTAATAAAATAAATTTCGATCATTTTCAGAAATACCTGTCTGTCTGTTTATTTCAACACGCATCACTGCTAGAACAGGGTAAAAAATCATAAAGCATAGCCTCGAGTAACATTTAGTGTTGGTTTCATTAAAATCGGTTCACTCTATCAAATGTTATTGTAATTTTAGTGACGACGCAACTTTTTTTTATATCAAAAGCAGGCAAACGAACAGTTGGATCACCTGATGTTACGTGATCACCAACGTCCATAGACACTAGCAACACCAGAGGAGTCGCAAGTGCATTGCCAGCCTGTGTATGGGGGAGGGGATAGGGGTAGTGAGGTGGGCCTCCGGCGCTCTCACTGACCGAACGAAACGCAACAATGCAAGCACTGTTACTTCACGTCGGTTTTCTGTGAGTAGTGGTACTACCCCGGGTGAGCCGACTCATTCATGCTGAAACCTATAATAACTTCAGCGTGGCTCTACCACCTACAGACAGACTTAAGTACGAGAGAAAATAAATGGAGTTAATAAATTCAGATGATTATATAGGCACTGTTTTTTTACATTAGGGTGGTAGCTATCCAGGTGGACTTAGAAAAAGCCTTACCACCATGCTATGCTTTTATCACCATATATTCTCTTCACCGGAAGCTCCGACAAGTTGCAAAGATACGAACCTACGTACATCGACGCTGTGTCCAAATACTTTATCAATTAACCATCATCTTCCATTTAAACAAATATATAATCCTTTATAAATATACAAACGGATGAGGTAATTGTCAGTATTACTGTCTCTTAGACTATCTGACATGAAGCGTCGCATAGGCGCCGATCAACACCCACAGTATAGCGCTATCATTGTAATTAATTATAATAATTATTGTTATTACCATACCGATGTATACTGTATGTCACCACATATAAAATACCTTGAATTATGAACCGGTAGTATCGAAGAGTCATTTAAAAAAGCAACCTTAACGACTTGACATAGAGACTAAATTGTGTATTTGGCATGTCAACTAAGGTCACTATGGAGGTTGATACATATCGAGATGATATAGAGAAGAGATTAAATTTGAAACTACTAGCCGATTTGTTACTGGTAAATGTTTCTTTAACATTATTTTTAATGGAGTACGACAAAGTGACTCCACTCTACCTGATGGTGTAGCCACAATCTATAAAATTAAAAACAATTGCTAAATAGTAAATACCTATATATATATCTGGACAAAATTTGTATGGAAAAATTGGTTATTTGTAAAGTCCGTTTACGGATAATAATTTTACGTGACGTCATAAGAAAACATTGATGTAAAATTACATACTTTTATGAACTGAATTGAATTATTCTGTATATACTCAGATAGATGCGTCACAAACCGAACACTTAGACCGACCGCGCATCTCTATCGCTTGTTCTGCACTCTATCTTGGACGCTCGGCTCAAGCGGAACGTGACAATGAGTCATGCTTTGCAGTGCGTGCAGTCGACGTTTATCAATTTATTATGTTATTAACTCAAATAATTTTTTTTAAAGATCAAGAGGTTACAGTTATTTAATTAGAATAAAAAGTCTCCCTATAAAAAGTGAGTAGAGATAGTTAGAAAGAAGTGTAGAAATACACAATACATCACCGCTGTCATGCCAGCCTCCAAACTTTTGGCAAATGTTTACTACAGGCTGATACCAAAGTGCGACAATCTAAAAGACAGTCACAGTGACTGATTAATTGACAAGCGCATCATCCACACGATTATTCAATATTTTTTGCTAGTCTATGATACGTCCAAACCTGCTAACATCGGATCAATACGAAACACACATATGTACGCTTACTTTTTTTTACACTTTATCTCGTAATAATTAATTATACATATCATTTAGATAATAAAAATTCGCAAATAGCTAATTAGCTATAATTTAGATATTTTTTTTAATGAAATATGCCATTATTTATTACACAAGATGTACAAATATATATTTTTTCGTAATATGAAAGGAACTGCGTTGAAATATAGAAACTATTTTATTGGATTTAATTTAATATTTTTTTACATCAGGCTTCAATATGTGACAACCATAAATAAACGAACATGGACCGGAAAACGATAATAAGGTCTATAATTACTTTAGCGTTAACTACAATCTAACCTGATGTTGAATATGGTCTAAAAACACACTACACTCTGGACTGGCTCTCAACCGCAAATACTGGAATTCTCGTATAGGTGCATCGCGAAAGATTTTCAATTAAGGGTTGGTAGCTAACTGGACAGGTATTATAAATACGTCTACCATGAAGCTATGTTCACAGCCAATGTTTTTAATCACGAAAAAATCTGACACTTCTATCGATTGTTCACTGACTTTTGCATAAACATAATTGACAATTATATGACTGAGTGTTAGATATACATATATATGTGCGTACATTTTTAGGTTATATTTTTGGCAACCAATTTTCTACATTATTACTACCATTGTCGAGTAAGTATTACATTACAAGTGTCGTATGATCGTTTCAATGTTCTAACAAGATGCTGGCTCTCTTGGTAGACCTTGTTCCATGGAGTTGTTGCCGCATATCAGAATTCATGGTCCGTGGTATTATTTCCCATTCATTTCACTTGTGCATAATAACCGAACTATATTATGAAAAATACCACCAAAAATAAAGAGTTAAATAACACAACACTATGAATAAAATATAAAATCTACTACATGAAAAACTGTTCCCGCCAAAAACTCCAAGTGCGTAAATATTGGTAAATAGATGTATACGTATAAAGAAAAGCAAGCGCGTATATATTTCAGAATTGTTCACGTAGTAGGTTTTATATGGTATTCATAATCTTAATAATAATTAATAAAACCAAAGTGCATGGGTTTTGAGACGCCACAAAAACTCCCTGTAAAGTTCTAACAAGGGCGACAACCACTTGTTAGATCATTGAAATTATCACAAGACGCTTGTAATATTATTACCTACTCGACAATTGCAGTAATAATCTAAAAAAATGGTTGCCAAATATAAAATAAAAAACTGTTATGAACCGAATCAGAAGTTTGAACAAGGAAATTAAAAACATAACACTCTTGAATTAACACAACAAATAACGTAAAATAATATTTGATAGTGTAGTCCGGTGAAGCTGTGAAGACCCTGCCAGGTCAATATAATAGGTAAAAAATATTTGATAGAATTTGTTTAAATAATATATCAAAGGAAATTTAACTTGTTTAAAAGTAAAAATTCACACTCAGCGAAAGCATATAACGCGCCAAAAGAAATATAACCTCAAAAAACAGCTTTAACCAGAAACAAACACAAACATATCATGATAACGAACAATCAATAACAATCGTTAGAAAAAACTTGTGAAACAATACTTGCACTTTCATATAAAATATAAACAAAGTGAAATTCTCTGTTTAGAATCTTGACCGCTCAACAAAAACGCTACAACGACACGCTCGCTCGCAACAAACCTGCATAATTGCCGAGTTGCGTGAGAATTACTAATATATATTCGTCCAATCAACTCTGTCACTATCGTTTACAACTGATTATTAATTTTTAAGTGAAATCTCCGAGGTGAGCCGGGCACCCTTACGCTAGTTGTCAAATAAAATCGGCTGAGTGCCTTAAGCGCTCGCCTTAGTAGTCCGGTGAAGCTGTTAAAACCTTGCTAGGCCAATAGCGTAACCAGTTAAAAAAAAAAGTGAAACCTTCTTTATTCCCTTACTTATTTGAAATTCGATGAAGCGAAGAGGCAACACTGAAAAGAGACAAACGTATACGTATCTACAGGAGTTAACGTGCAAGGGAATGAGATGGAATACATTATACAGTGTTTCTTATATTCGTGGTCTCCTTATTGTGTACTGCACTACCTAAGTATTGTACTTGAGACAAGCAAGGCAAGCATAGAAGAGGTAGGTCAAAAATGATTAGTTAGGATTGAGGATTATGTTAACTTGAACGACACTTAAATTGATAGCAACGTTTAGACACCTTGTAATCAGCTGGATAATTACGTATTTGTCAAGTGCAAAGCAATAGCAAAGGAGGTTAAATATCGGACTAAAAAATTGCAAATTTGATTATATATCAGTTATGATCACAGCAATGACCTCGGTATATGTTACACCCAAATGATACTAAGAGTAATATTGTACATTTTACTTTACATTATGGCTCATGTATAATCATAATTTATTACTTTTAACGCGGTTATACGGTAATTTCTATGGTAAGAGTCTACAGATAATTGCAAGTTTATTTCATCTCTGAGTCAGACTTGGCAGTTTTGTCACGATATTTCTAAGAAATGATTATTAATCAGAACACACACATGCAAGTGATCAACAGATGTTAATGAAACAAGAACAGTCTTGAGATGTTCGAAGCTTTATTTAATTCACAGACAATATACTGAAAAGTGAATGTGTCAGTCAAACGGCCGCGTGATGGATCTGTCGTAGCGTTGAACGATGTAGGTTCATATCTTACACTAGTAGCCGCTGGTGGCTTCGTCTGCGTAATATGAGCTTGTTTATTAAGTTTTCAGGTCTTAACTTACTTAAATACTAAACATAACATTATGAAATTTCTCATCAACATTTACAGAAGTACAAAAATGGATATAAGGTAAATGTCATCCAGGAAAATACTTCTGTAAATGTTGATGAGAAATTTCATAATGTTATGTTTAGTATTTAAGTAAGTTAAGACCTGAAAACTTAATAAACAAGCTCATATTACGCAGACGAAGCCACCAGCGGCTACTAGTGTAAGATATGAACCTACATCGTTCAACGCTACGACAGATCCATCATGCAGCCGTTTGACTGACACATTCACTTTTCAGTATATTGTCTGTGAGTGAGACCATTTGTGCGGACACTTCCTTTTTTATGTGAACTCCGTTCACCGTGGCGGATCAAACAGGTAATTAAATGATGTAAAATAAGTCACAAAACATTGGACCTTTCCAATTTGTATACATACACAAAAAAATTTAAGTGTCTGTTCGTTTCTACGGGTCAATATCCGAAACAATTGAACCGATGATGAAATTACTGAATTTAACATAACTTAAAATCAATAAAACATTGTAGAGATTAAATGGTCACGATATAATTACAATATAAAGAATAAAAGGCAACCCCCAATTAATTTAGCTAAACCCTTTTATTTGGAACTGACTAACGCTATTGGCCTGGTTGGCCGTTACAGCTTCATTGGGCGAGCATTATGGCGCTCAGCTGCATGCCAACAAGCTCAAGGGTGCCAAGGTAATTCAGCTAAGCCACGTAGCTCCAATAGCATAGCAAAGTATGTGTGTTAAGCGACAGTAAAGTTTCAAAACGCCAATCAAACCAACCAATGTCAACCATAAAAATAATATTTAGTAGCCATTTCGGTGCCTCTCTCGCTCTTTAACCCCTTTTTTATTCCAATTTCCTTTTTAATGCTCTACTCTCACGGGTATTAATAAAGACCGTTACCAACAGAGTCTTAACAGAAAATTCAGAAATGAATTTGGTGCAAGCACGAGAACAAATCTGCGGACACCAGCAGGATTATTAAGATTCATTGGTCAATACACGCTTAAACTCATTCAGTAAAACTTCTTGCATTCATAATAAACATTCTCTCCTCTATGCTTTTTTTACACGACGGACAGTTTTAACAAATGCATACAGCAACCCGCGCCGTTTGTTTATACCGGCCGCAAGCAACCCGTTCCATCATTTATCTACCTACAGTTTAACATTCACGTTAATTGATATAAAACCCGCATTCCCGGATCTTTATTGGCCCCATTGGGAAGATCAAGGCAATATCTCCGAGAATTTTTATAACGTAACTCACGCACGGCTCGCAGACGTACACGCGTTTGTTTTGGTCGCCATCTAAATTTAGTGTATCGTTTCGAATTTGATAGAACGTTTTAATTTATTTGATAAGACTGTTCGAAACAACTCGATTGCAGATAATGTTTCTTTTATTTTCAATTATTAATGTATAATACAAATTATTACATCACTAGGAACACTTGGATTGAAAATATGATTGATTGAGCCAACGTCTTTATGTTTCGTGTATAATTTTTTAATACAACTTAACATTCTTCGAGCCTTTCAACCACGACTGAAATTCAAAAACCAGAACAAAAAGTTACTAAATTCTGAAAATTGCAAAGGTTGATAAATTACATATAGCATTTGTTCATCTGCGACTTTATATATCACTTAGAAAATTCTTTAGGAACGTTTACCAAAAAATTTACTTAACATTCTTCGAGCCTTTCAACCACGACTGAAATTCAAAAACCAGAACAAAAAGTTACTAAATTCTGAAAATTGCAAAGGTTGATAAATTACATATAGCATTTGTTCATCTGCGACTTTATATATCACTTAGAAAATTCTTTAGGAACGTTTACCAAAAAATTAAATGTAGTCTCTAAGTTCAATTTAATTGTCTCAAAATGTTTAGAACTATCGGTCTTAAATCGGTTTGAAAGAATTACATTTGTACAAGAATTGCATACAATTGCATAAGTACGAAATAAAATATTAGCTATCGATTTTGAAACTCGTTAACAAATGAAGGTATAGAGATGTGAATACAGTCCTTTTAAATAAATATTATCTATAGAGCTCGGACAAAACTGCGAATGTATCTAAAGATAAGTTACTACAGATTACACGCAACCGGGCAAATGGTATCCCCTTGTCATTGCGTTTTGCCATTCACAGCCCAGAAATAGGAGCATAAAAATAAAAGGATTATTGCTCCACAAATTCGGTCACATTAGCACCCAAACTTAAAGCAAAAACACTCCACAGCTCAAAGACAACAAACTCAGCAATCCGCTGGATATTCCACATTTCGTAGACGTGCCATTTATGACTAATGTTTATTTGTAACTACCACAAAAGGTTACATTAAACCTGGCATAGCTTTGTAATTCCACACCGTTACGTGTCCTCACAGGGCTGCGTCTCACGGGATAAAACTGCCTTTATTCTTACACGGTTAAAGTCGAATTCTGAGGAGCGCACTCGTTTAGCCGGCGTCTTTGTCTATACCAGATAACATCTACATTGAACAGGTAGGCGTTATTGCTCGTTGCAGCTCCAAGCGTTTCACCTTCGCGTCGCACTAACCGACAATTCCTTAAGTGTTATTTTTCACATGATGAACTTTATTTTTTCTATTTTTAACGTATTACCATTGTTTTATCGTTAAGCGACAATAATACCTGTATATCGATGAAATATTCTTTAACATCCATTCGCCTACCTTATACCTTCATATTGGTAATCTGTTTTGGAGCTAGTAGCTTTGCAATGATATTATAACTAACAGGCTGTAGATATGTCATAAGCGCTTCGACAGCGTATTGTTAAAACTTGGCTAGTTAGCTTATTTTTGACGGCTGCCCGTCGATACGCCTGTATCTAAGCAACATATAACTATTTCTTTTTCACCACAGATATTGAGAATATGCCATCTTACTTTCACATTTTATCAAAACATTTTAATACAGTGTGGCGTTACAATATTACTTTACACATGTGTGCGTTATCGTGCCATTTGTTTTGACAAAATATCATGTAGGTAACGTATCTACAGCTTTTTAGTTATAATATCATTGACGAATCCCAATTCAACTTATCGGCGATATTTATTGTAGTTTAAATACTCGACAATGTTACAGAAGCCCATTCTTCAATTCATGTTACAGGTTATATTTTTCTAACAACTTTATTCCAACAAAACGTTTCAACAAACGACCAGCCTTATTTCTAAGCTTAGAGTATTACCAACCTGTTACCAGTGATCATCAGGTGAAATTATATGCCAACATTCGTCTCTAGTTCTCCACTAGGGCGGAATGTAAGGACGGATTAACACTTCCATCTATCCTTTTAAATTTAACAAAACTTTCACGCGACCGTGCCGATTCAGGTAACTTCATGCATGGCGTAAAGTCAAAACTCTTGTTTTAAAAATTATTTCGAGAAAAAAGTTAATGTAAAAAAAAAATCGCCGTCGTGCTGCGCCCGGCAGATGTGAGACCAAAACAATTAAATATAAATAAAATAAAAAAAGGTTCGTGTCAGCTTCGGCGGTGAATGGAGTATCCTTAATATTGTCTTGGAATATAATATCACTACGCATTATAAAACAAAGTCATCTGCCACGTCTGCCTTCTGTCCGCAATAAACTCAAAAACTACTGAACGGATTTTCATGCGGTTTTCGCCAGTAGATAAAGTGATCCATGAGGAAGGTTTAAGTATTTGTCAAGGTTATTTTAATATCAGGGCGGGACAACGCTAGTACAGTATAAAAAGAAGGTAAATAAACTCATCTCTTATGATAATTAAATAAATGTATATACTTTTTTATCTTTATTTATACTACTTTTCAACCATTCGGCATTTCAATTTCAATAATATTGAGGTTTTTTTGGCAAAAAAATTTACAAATATTGTCGATTAGTAGACGTAAGGATTGTGAAGTATGACGAATGGAGATTAATAAACAAAGCATTCAATTTGTTTGTGGTATGGCAAAAATGAACTGTATCCGAATATTAAAACTAATAACACTGAACCTAGCCAATAGTTACTAAAACAACAACAAAATAAGCAAATCGGTTAAGAAACAGAAGGGAAAAGGTACTTATATACCCATAGACTCATTACAATGTCTCAATTAAGTTAATATCTAGCGTTCTTCCCACAGGAAGGTGCCCAGACGCTAGGTCAACAAATTTAGGATAGAGTAAGAAATTAGTAAGTCTAGAATTTACTCCTGTAAGCTACACACGTAGAATAGAAGAATAAATAGTGTATCATCGACACTCTTAAAAGAAACGGTCTTAATTCGACTTATAGTTTTTTTTAAAGCGAGTTGAATCGCTTGTGAAGTTAACAAGGTACTAAGCTATTTTCTCTTAACTTATTCGTACATAGATTTGATAAAATATATCACATAAATCATGTAAGTTGAAAGGATACTACTTAAAACATTGTTAAGTAAATGCACGTGACGTGATTAGTATAAAATGCGTGAATAAGTTGTGCGAAGACGCAACATAACGACTTCACTTTATGTTAATACTTGATTTCACTCCTCATTTAATTTCTATACCACAGGCTATATATAAAATCGATTCTTATGGAGCACAATCCAATAAAACATTTTTAACCGACTTCAAAAAAAGGAGGAGGTTATCAATTCGACTGTATTTTAAAATCATATCATCTACATAGGTACAAAGTTTTAATCCACTATCGCGTCCCTGTAATACAAAAATTTTGGTTGGTACCGACTTCCAGTACATCTCTAGGTAGCACACATATTCATATGTTTTATTTAATTTGGTTAATGTGATAAACTATTTATTTTCCGCTTTTTAGTGCCTTATGGGTTTTTGATTGATATTGAAGTCAGTTAATACTTTTTTTTTGAAAATTTACTTTATTGAATATACAAAAGTACCTACAATCAATTCTGTACCAATTGTACTGTAATCAATTATCTATCTTTATATATAAATTTCTTCTGTGCGTGTGTATGTCACTGAACTCCTCCTAAACGGCTGGACCGATTTTAATAAAACTTTGTGTGCGGGTTCCAGTGGATCCGAGAATGGTTTAGATTCACAATTGGACCCGGTAGGTGGCGTTGCGGTTGACTTTTAGAGTTTTTTTATTATCAAGGCAGGACAACGTGCGCCAGGTCCGCTAGTATATATATATATATAATCAGAATGTAAATCTAAAGTACCAGTACTTTTTCGATTTACGTGATAAAAAATTGTTGCAGGTGTCTAAAAATGAGAAATAAAACACATTTCAATCATATTTAGAAATGTCTGTCTGTTTGTAAGAATACGCATCACAGCTAAAGTACTGGGTTCACAATAAAACCAACCCAATCATAAAGCATATCTTCGAGAATAAATTAGTCTTTATTTCATTATAATCGGTTTACTCTATCCAAAGTTATTGTAATTTTAATGACGATGCGACTTCAGTCCGAGAGAAAAGTAAATGTAATACAAACAGATGATTTTATTAGTCGCTGTTTTTTAGATTAGGTTCCTAACGAACGTAGTCGCGGGCACAGCTAGTATTAAATAATAGCGTTTAGCGTTTAGTAGTATCAAGTATCTCTCAGAAATATCAAAAATTACTGTTACAATATCAAACATTTACAACAAAATAAAGTACGAAGAACGAGCGGATAGATGGCATTAAAATCTCAAATTTGGAATTATGGTAGTGCAAGCAATTTTATTCCCAACAGCGCCATTAGGTATTTCATGTTGAATATTTCCCAAATCAAATTTAGAATTTTAAAAACTCAGATCTATTTTCTCGGGGCATAAAATTGATAAAAACTACTTAGCTGAGTTAAAACTGCACTTAAATACTTCTCTCGCAGTCTTACTCGTGATAACGTGTTTTATCTCTTGGCACACCTTGCCGAGCGCGCCTCCTTAGCATATCAAAACAGTTAAGCATCGGATGGAATTCGCAATAAGGGATTTCTATTTTATCTCGAATGTACCGCTAAGTGCCTTCAATGTATGCCATATACAGCATTGCAGGCTTTCACAGATCAGTTACTGTTAGACGTGAATTATTGAACACAATCACTGTGCAAATCACAGATAATCCTTTGTTCTTTGTGCGAAAGTAGTCATTGCGCCTACAAAATCCGGTATATTAAAGTTCGGTTTTTATTTGTTTTTCATTATAAGTAATCCCAATTGTTACAACGCAAATTCTGTAGGTATTCCTACAGTATTTCATTTTATTATTGAAGAGAGATTTATCTGCGTACGATGGAACTAGTTTTCCTAAAGCAAATTTCTAACCGTCTTAAGCCCTCACCCCCTTAGTCCGGTGAATCTATTAAAGCCCTTCAGGCCAATAGCGTTAATCGAGTTTTTGGTGGGAGCTTAGTCTGTCATGTAGTGAATTTTATATGTTATTCATAATTTTATGTTATTTGACTGTATACTTTGTAATATTAGTGGTGTTTTATGTACTATGAGTTCGGTTATTGTGCACATATGAAGTGGATGCAAAATAATACCACGGATCTCCTCTCCTTTTTATTTTATATGTTATTCATAATTTTATGTTATTTGACTGTACATTTTGTAATATTAGTGGTGTTTTATGTACTATGAGTTCGGTTATTGTGCACAAATGAAGTGGATGCAAAATAATACCACGGAGCATGAATTCTGAGATTCCACAACAACTCCGTGAAAAGTTCTTACAAGATGGCCACCATATTGTTAGAACAAGATGGCCACCATCTTGTTAGAACATTGAAATTATCACAAGACACTTTTTACCTGGTAATAATCTAGGCGATAGGTTGCCAAAAAAGAACCAACTATAAACTATACAAAATGAAATTTATAGAAAGAGCCTTTTTATACTGAAACTTTGTTTTACTAGTAATATTTTTATGGGAAGATTAAAAGTACAGTCTCGAGCTTCCCTTTGCTAAAATGTCATTTTTGTGAGCGACTAGCAGTGCTCAATAGCATCGTTGACGCTTTTTTTAAATGTACTTCTTTTCTGTAAGATTGCGTTTAAAAACAACTTGTAAAAGGTAATAAATTATACTCCGTGTCTGTATTAAACATTCTTGGGAAGAGCCACAGTGAAAGATAGAAAGAGTCAGTTTGCGGACTACTGCGTTAGTCATTTGAAAAAAGTTGAGGCAGTCATAAGGACTGCCGATAGAATTGAAAACACAAAACAATGGAATAACGGTGTTCTCTGATGAATCTTTAAACTAATTACAGTGTGAATTATAATATTTAAATTTCATAATTTGTGTATTGAAATTATTATCACTAGTCTCGTTTTCACATTCTATCGGCCCTCGTAGCAATAATATAAACATTTTTATAAGGTTTATTAATCAATCAAACAGCTGCAAAATATCAATATTACATGTACACAAGCCGCTATACGTCGCGTCGCTAGTCGGACGCAAGCCGCGCAAGTTCAATACGGCCAGTCACACTTACTAGCATGTCATGACACAAAATTATAAGTTTATGCACTAACAAAAATACTGCTCAACGAACCTAAAGAAGTTTTAAGTTATAAAAATATACGATATTCGTGTCTAGTTATGAATGGTCTATATAGTCCTTATATGGCCGAGGTACAGCGTACGTGATAATATGACACTGGTACGTATGTAAAACCGAAGGTTTTAATCGACAGGCGTAACGCGGCGCGACGCCGGCGCCGGTGAGATGAACCACATTCCTGAGGCTGCCTTTGTGGTGTTTAACCAAACAGTATGTTCATTATGCCACTATTTTAATAAACCGTGGCGCGTCGTACACGGAATAACTTCTATGTATTCGTTAGACTAGTAGTCTGTTCCATATTCGATGGGTTTAGCCGAAATGCCGGTCGCCAGGGACTTATTGAACACAAAGTGGTCATTTTTTTTAAATGAAACTTTATTCCGTTGCCTTAATTAATAATAATTTAATACATTGAGAATAAAATAATAAATGTATGCGAATTCCTAAAATCAAACAAATACTTACTGTACTTTTGGGACATGAACCGCTGCGAAATTGAAATCTGTGGTAAGAGTTTAATTGTAGAATTGTAACCTTTATATTTTCTATAACAAAGTACTAATACTCGATTTGCTGTTGATGTAAAGGGATGGCAACACTCGATGTTACACGAAACTTTTAAATTGATATAAATATCTTCAGTGATTACTTCAATCAAATGCACTGAAAGAAAATGTTTTCAGACTAAATTACATCTAAATTAAAATCACGGTTTCAAGTCAGACGAGGCGATCTTAATTTTGTTCCTCCATCTATCGAATGTCGCATTAGAGCCTGCGCGCAGCAGAGTAACCAACGCCAATATGGCGGCGCTCATGACTCGGTTCAAAATGATTTAAATAAATATTGTATATAATAATGATGCTGGCTCGCTGGATACGGCTACATGCAGTCGTACAGTGAATTTCCACCATCACCGGAGGTTCCACTCGGACCTACCACTTAATGTTATATCCTGTGTTTGTGTTTATAATTTATTTTTCTGTTTTATTATTATTAATAACATTTTTTTTTAATCTGTAATTATAAATGATATAATTATTATTATTAATTAATTTTAAAAATCTAGATATAAAAACATTATTGAGAATTAACATAGAAGACAATAGGAAGGTCTTCAAAAATATTGAAAGGATTGACAAACTAACTGACAAAATTCAGTTCTCATTTTATTTAATTATATAGTCATATTGTAATGGAGGGATTTGATATGATTTTCATAGTTAGCACTAGTAAGGGGTGTCGAATAACTTCATAAGATTCGAGACACCCAATCCAATCTCACCTGCACGTGATGCACTCTGCTGAATAACGAACGAGGCAATGGCGAAAACGGGGAGGTAGGGTTTTACAGCCCGACTGGGTCGCAACCACCATGTATATGGCGAAAAAGCCCGTAATAGTGATTCGCTTCTGCGGGTCGCGTTTCGGGATCAGCCTGTGCATATCAAGCTTTTTGCAGGCCAGCATGACAGCGGCGACCGGCGATGGATAGTGTGTCACTCGGTGGTCGCCATTGTCTTTGGGTTGTACTGTGCTACACCATATTTTCCGTGCTGCAATTAAAAAGCTGTTAAGACCTTGCTAGGCCAATAGCGTAGTCAGTTCGAGAAAATAAAAACAAATTCTTAGTTAACTCTGTGAAATTGGAACTAGTGAAGAATATGTATAACTACTTATTACAATAGACATTTATTAAACAAATAATAATTGCAAAAAATGCCAGCAAATAAAAGGCCACATGTAGTTCTATAAAAATATATATAATTGTTTTTTTTTTTACAATAAAAATATTCAAGTAGCTCTAAATATTAAATCGAACTTCGAAACCTTAACATCTGTGACCGATGGAACAAGAAATAATATAATCATTCAGTCCCTTGAGGCGGCCATGTTTTTTGGGCTCTTTTTATGTAAACAGGTTTCGACTTCGGCCTCGTAGTATGGGAACGAGGTCTCCGGACAACAGGTGTTACGCTACTGATCGAATCCCTTTGTTTCGTTTTTTCTCTTTCGGGTTTAGAGATCCTTAGATATATTTCTTAATCATTGAGTAACTAATACTTCACTATATATTACAAAACAAAGTTCTCTCCCACGTTTGTCTGTCTGTTTGCGATAAACTCAAAAACTACTGAATGTATTTTCATATGTTTTTCACCAGTACCTAAAGTATATAATATATAATTTGCCAAGGTTTTTTATTATCAAGCCGGGACAAAGTCCACCGGTCCCACTAATTAATAATATTTTATGAAATACTAGCGGGCCCGGCAGACGTTGTCCTGCCCTGATTAAAAAAAAAATCCGGGACAAAAAAAAATGTTCTCGACAACTGTAGATGAAGTTTTCATTTGGTGTTGGCGTTAACATGTAGTACTTTCTTCTTATTAATAATTTTAACTCCATATTATAAACTATACCCTATATGGTATCCCAATTTATAAGCTATATTACTGCAAAGATTTTATGACATTCCGTTTAATAGTCTCTGCGTAAAACAAAGAAGAAACAAACATCCACCCTTACAATCTTTCTCGATTATAATATTACTAGTATATATTATTAATTATAGGAAACTACACAAAATATATGGGGACAAATACGTTATCTCTTCTTACGTATTAGAAGGTTGGTAGATATATTTCTAGGGCACGTCAATCATAACAATTTTTATGTGTTGGTGCATCTAGAAAGCGGAGGCTATTAAAAGTCCACCAGTCGATACACCGGTGGGTGTTTTATAGCCGACGTTCATGTAGGCCAGAGATAAAATTGCGGTTACCACGGGCAAGATCTTAAGAATTCCTATACGCAGTCCGGCTACTCGTTTAAGCTCGGTATTCCATTCACATTTATGTTTTAAATTAAACGATTTTTCAATTCTTATGGAATCTCATATTTACTAGTGTTCGTCTAGTGGTCAAAATTCGACCATAATAAGGAATACAAAGATTTCCTTTCAATTAAGCAATATCGGTAATAGTCGAGTGTAAAAAAACATGGCATTTCATAGTTATCTCTGTGTGCACTACATAAGGTCTTAGAGTTAAACGAAGATAAAGTATGTCATCGTTCATAAAATACTAGCGGACCCAGCGACCGTTGTCCCGCCCGAATAATAAAAAAACAAATTATACACCTAAACCTTCCTCATGAATTACTTTATCTACTGGTGAAAACCGCATGAAAATCCGTTCAGTAGTTTTTGAGTTCATTGCGAACAGACAAACAGACAAACGTGGCAGAGGACTTAGTTTTATAATATGTAGTGACGAAATATACAAAAGCAGATAAAACCGCATGCACATTTTGAGAAATCATAAATATATATCCATAATTTAATAAAATAGAAGAACGATTCGAAAGCGATTATATCTTAAAAAACTCATGCGGAGACGCGGACAGTTGCTAGTTTTACATTATCACAACGTTATTCGCCTTAAAACTTTTACATTTCTATTAAAAACACAGACACAAATGCTCAGTAGAATCTGTAAGAATTTAGGAATCCGTATTCAAATTTAAATTTTTACAAAAAGAAATTATGTTTAATTTTTTACTTTCTTTTAAAAATGTGGTTTGTGAAAATATTTTTTATGAATTTTTCACTTATTTCAATCACTTTTCAGGTGAGAGATTCTCAATTTTGGTCATCAGGTATGTATATCGAACATCTGTACCTTATTGTTAACTGCTATTATGTAAAAATTTGTAGTTTTTTTTTAACTTTATTTTTGGCAACCAATCTTTTAGATTATTATCTACTGCCATTGTCGAGTAGTTAATATTATTACAAGTCAGTGTCGTGCGATCATTTAAACGTCAATGTTAATGTTCCAACAAGATGGTGGCCCCCTTGCTACAACTTTCCAGGGAATTTTTGTGGCACCTCAAAATTATAATACTACGGTTATTTTCCAATCACCAAAACATCACCAATATTAAACAATATAGAGTCAAGCAACACAAGATTATGAATAAAATATAAAATGACAGACCAAAATCCCGCCAAAAACTAAAAAATTTGTAGTTTCCAGTAAATATAATATGAATAAAACCACAGATAATACGTAATTCCATAAAAATGTTTTTTCTAAATAAAGAAAATAAATAGGTGAATTAAAAAAAAAAAAGTTTCCTATCTCTTGTGCCAGTTATATTTCTTAAGCATATTATGTGTTTAATTGCTCGGGTGTGTCTGAGTGACGCTTTAAAAACCCTTGGACCTACGCTAAGTGATTACACGTTACATAATTCTCTGACACCTGTATACTGTGGATCATACCATTAACACGCTTTACTGTTTGGAATTGTAGCTAGTACTCGGTAGGGTTGTCAAGCGTATCGAAAACTGCAAAACCGTATTTTTATGTTCCTTTCTGCGAATGGTACACACATAGCGTTTGACCACAATATCACCTGATGTTAAATGACAATGTAATCCAAAATAGTAAACACGTTAAACTTAGAGAGACTGAGTGTCAAATGCAGTTGTCGGAACGCATCAGTAGATGCTTGACGAGAAATTTTCAACTTTTGCTAGTTCGCCAGGTGGGCTTAGAAAAAGTCTTATTTACCATCATACAACGTTTTACGTAGAACTCTTTTAGTATAATTCACACATTTCTTTTGTCATTAATTTTACACTAATAAAAAAAATCTATCGACTTATTTATTTTACTTATTTACTATTCTATGTATTTATATATTATTACTGTGTTACATCATTTGTTTTTGTTAGTTTATTTTTGTATTTGTATTATTTACTACAATATCCTTACATAAACACAATACCGCTGATTAGATAAATACCTTTTGTCATTAAACTTCTTAACATACAAAATAGAAAGCGCAATAAAGTATCCATTCTATTTCTATACACGATATTAGGAGTTTTTTTCGGGTTACAGTTTTTAAGCTATTGTTTTCCACAATCTGATATTTTAAACATGGCAACCCTAATCTCGTGCGCGCCTTTGCCACAGAAAACGTGACAAGTCTATTACATTCACGAAAACTGATGACATTATTGGATATTATGCCTTAATACTTATCATACGAGACAAATTTTATGGTCATGATTTTAAAATAAGAGGTCATTTACCTGAAATAATTCAATGTTTGCGTTTGGAACATCTTTTATATAAATAAAACGATACGAAGTCTTTCGTTGTGCATTCATTACTCAAAAACTAATGCATGGAATTCGATGTTTTATTATTTTACTTCTGAGACTTCTTTGTCCTTGTCTAAACATTTTTTAAATATAAATAAAATACAAAAACTATATTGTCATGGTATAGTCAACAACAAGGTTGATATTTAATACTGTTATACATTTGTTACTGGCCATACAGGACAATGTACGGCAGAGCTTTTTAAACGTCATTGCAATTTGCAGTGGTCCTCTCATATAAAGCGCGTATTACGGTCTGGGGTGATCGCCCGTTCTCTCTCACGGCATAATAATTAAGGGGCGCGCTAACCACTCCGTTGCGTCCGATTTATAGGCCGGGCTTTTTCACCAGACGTACCCCCCCAACCTTACCTCCTGCCCCGGAATACACAGCCAAGACGGCCGCGCACGCCGGACCGCATTCCGCTCCCATGCGACCGTGTCCTGCATCCTCCAGGACCTCTCGAAAATGTCATGTTTTTATTAATTTCCTCGATATCTAGACTTGACCAAGTCTTAAGCTTTAATTGGCTGCGTATATAATTTATTACTTGTATAATAATGTAACATTTATTTTGTATGTAACAGTTGGGAGTTTTAGTGGGATCTTAGTTTGTCGTGTAGTATGTTATTTTACTCTATATTTTGTAATATTGGTGGCAATTTACGTAGTATAGTTCAGTAATTGTGCATAAACGAAGTGGGTGGAAAATAATACCACGGAGCATGAATTTTGAAGATGCCACAAAAACTCCCTGGAAAGTTCTAATAAGGAGGCCACCATCTTGAAATTGTAATATTATTGCCTACTCGACAACGGCAGTAATAATCTGGGAGATTGATAGCCTAAAATAAAATTAAAAAAACAAACAGTTGATGTATTTGCGTGGGACACCAACTGTTAGAGAGGTACATATTTTAGTATAATTTTTACCGAAATTATGAGTAACAATATATCATTATAATTTAGTAGACCGTACCCACTCAGAATAGCTTTACGACATACCATAAATCTTCATACTGAAATATAATTTAAGTGCTGTCCTTCAGGGCTGATCTCAAAGACGACTAAACCATTTTTGACACGATTTTTACTGGCAGATAAAGAACTTTTCATAATATTATTTAGGCTATGCTTTTCTATGAGATTACGATAGTAATGATAAAATTGAACAGAGAACAGTGAAACCATTTTAAAGATAACGAAGTCACAGACATCAACTAATCTCAAAGAAAAACAATTTCGCGTTTTATTCAGTAAAAACTACGTTATGAACTAACAAAGGTTCAATTCTTACAAACTTGCAGATGAGAAAAGTTATAATCATAATAAAAAAGAAACGATAAAAAAAACTCTCATCACATCGAATGAAACGATTAAAAACCTATACAGAATTGAATAGATTTATGTTTCCACAATCGAAAGCCATCGGAGCTCGATTCACACGCTTATTGGCTATTCCATTAACCAAATCGGACGATGACGAATCGTTCACTAAAACTAGATTATAATCATTACGTTCACGCATTCCTCGTGAAGAATCCGTGAAGCGTCGGAATGCACGGAATCGATTCTCGACTCGTTTTGTTTTCGCCACGTCATAACTCGATAGCGGGTTGTTGGCGCGCGAGCGCGACCCTACGCTCTGTCGATATTTATTTATCTGTGCCAGTCGAACCTTTGTTGAAATTATTTTTGTAATCTGTTCTTATTTATATATATATTTTTAAATCGTTTTGCAACCAGTGTTAAGGTATCTATCTTTCGTTGCTGGAACGATCCAGAGATCGAAGGACGCTGTTTGTTTAATAAGTTATTTGGGATGCAGGGCAGGTATTTATTACAATGTTCTAGCAAAAAGTTACGTAGTTCTTTTCTGTTTCTAATTTATTTGTTTATTATTTTGATAAAGGTTACGATAGGATTATCAAATCTGTTATAATAAAATTAAGAAAGTTAAATATGAAAGGATTCCGCCTTTTTATTTAAGGACGATGTAATGTAGGCAAGTATAAATGAATGGACAAACGAATGTTTTGGAAGCGAAAAAATTTGGACGAATTACAATAGCAAAGTAAAAATATGGCGTCCTAGCAGCCGCCGGCGACTTCGTCTTCATTCATATGTTTTTATTGACACCGTGATAATTGTCAAATCGCAGAATTTTTTCCAACTTACTTGACATTTTACGTTATATTTTGGCTAATTTAAACACGATCTTTATAAGCTTTTTGCTATTATAGCGTGCGTGTTATTCTGATGTATTCGTTATATTATCGCATTTATAATATTAGATAGGAATAAATATGAACAGATTATATATATTTTTTTATAATTGCAACATTATCTCTTAGTATTATAATCTATTTTTTCCATTTATTTATTTTTTTTGTATTCAAAGCGGAAGAAATCGTTGACGGTTACTTGTATACAGATAATTAATAATATTACCATATATTATTCGTATTTTATATTACGAAGCGACTGAGTATCGTTATGCAAATTCATGCAAGCACGCACATACATATATCGCACGGACATGCATGCGCGCATTTATCATATCTGATTTATATATTTTATGTAAATTTAATCGTTTTAATTAATAATTTCATTGACTCAGAGGCGTTTATAATTTCAAATTGCTTTTTGTACAGTCATTTGCCCAAATAAAATTAAATAGTTTGAAAACAAGGAATACGCGAGTGCCACCGTTTTCACGTCTACTGGTGTAATAGAACTCAACACCTGATTTTTTTAGTACGAAAAATCTTTTAAACTACACTTCAAATTATTCGATCAATTTAATTCAATCATTTTTCAATTTAAAAATATTGCTCGCTAACGCCCTCTAATTCCGCGAGTAAGGTGAGAACAGTTACCTTATATATTATTTTTAGTATACCTAAACTGTTTCATGATTCCGAAAGTGAGATGAAAACAATCACCTTAACTCTTACTTTTTTTTAAAAATCAAATCCAAACAATTCGACATCTCCGCGGGTAAGGAGATAACAATCATCTTAACTACTATTTTTAATATAACGAAACTGTATTAATTTCACGATTAAGGTGAAAATTACCTTAACTATAATTTTTACTATAAAAAGTTTGATAATTCCGAGGGTAAGGTGAAGCCAATCACCTTAAACGTCATTTATATTACCTTCTGATATGAACGTGACAAAGGAGTCCAGAGTATGAATGTGGTTCTTATAAATGCGATCGATAGTATGGCCATTGACACCTAAAGTGTCTGGTTGCACTATTAATGCGGTCAGTGCCACAAATAGCATAATTAAATACCGATAAATTGCCGACAAACACAAATATTTATGAAGCGATTGTAAATAATCAACTGTGCTGTTTATAATAGTTCTGTTGCCTCATTTCATTTCAACTATCCTGATCGGGAATAACGTTATTTTACTTGAATAAGAAACAAAAAAAGTGACTAGATTATTAGATACTAGCTTATAGCGACTTCGTCCGCGTGGAAGGAAAAATGTATTGAGTTAATACTATCTACTTTTCTCTCGTACTTAAGTCGCGTCGTCATTAATCTATATAAATAAAAAAGAATCGTTAAATATGTTGCTAAGCGCAAAACTCGAAGACGGCTTATCCGATTCGAGTATTTTTTATTTCATTTATTCCTTGAACTCGGAGGAGGGTTTTTACGGCGAGAAAATTTTGAAAAATTACACGGGAAAAACCTAAATATCAGTTTTCTTTTACTATAATTGTGAACGCAACTTCAAATTGCTATTACCAAGTTGATGGCATCCGTAATTACGATGCTTTTTTAAAATTTTTGAGTTGAAGTATATAACTTTACCATTTTACTGCAGTTTGCTTTGGAAATTTCGCTTTCTCAGTTTGTATTCCTGACGAGCGAACAGGTCTCTATGGGGTAGCATAGCAAAATGTTCCTTATATTGGTATGTATCTACTAAAAAGGTAGGCTAAGAAAAAACGAAGTTCGCGGGGGTAAATATTACAATAACTTTTGTTACACCAAACCGATTTTAACGACTAAACGTTACTCGAAGATATACTTTATGATTTTCTTAAAAAGGTTTTATCATGAACGTAGTAGTATAGCAGTGATGTGTGTTCAAACAAAGAGACAGACGGACATTCCTAAAAATGATTCCTGAAAATATAAAAGTACAGGCACTTAAAATTTACTTTTTTTTCTTTTTTCTCGAACTGACTACTCTATTGACCTGGCAGGGTCTTCACAGCTTCACCGGACTATGTGAGATTTACAATCTTATTATATGTATAGATTATAGACACTTGATATTTTAAAACAATTATTTGAATAATCGTTAAAATATCATAAACCGGATCGATAATGTAAATAAGATAATAACAGAATAATTAATCCATCAATTATAATACGGCGTGGTATAATTTTCCGCCATATTTGTTAGCTGTCAGTGCAGCACGGCACGGGGACAAATGCGGTCAATTAGAAGGTTGAATAATGAATGAACGATTGCGGAAAATCTGCAAAACGTTTATTTAGGACATGACTTGGAGAAATAATTACACGTTGTGGTTTTCCGCGTGTAAAATTTAATTCATTATGAATCTATCATTATGAAGTCTATACATATAATAAAAATGTAAACCTGACGTGTCTGTACATTTTAGATTAAAAAAATAATGTTGCCGGTGTCTAGAAATAAGTAATAAAATACATTTCAATCATTCTTAGAAATCTCTGTTAGTCTATTTGCTTGGACACAAATTTAGCATCACTGCATAATCTATATTATGCATATAAATATATATTATGCATATTATGTTGCAATTATTTTCTAGTTTTAAAATCCAATTATAGAACTAATATGAGCATTTTTGTAAAATGAATATTTATTTTCTTCAAAATAATTAAAGTAGACTTGAATATTAAGATATTATAATTACATATATAATATAGCATAATACAATTAATATAATATATTTATTGATAACTTTAAACTCGTTTCATTTTATCATTTACAATGCAAATTATATTCATAAGATTCCGCGCTGAATTCAACGCTCGATAATGTTATTTGATAGTTCATTTACTTGCTCCTTTGAACTGTGGAATAAATTTCTTACAACGAAACCCTATTAATGAATTCCGATAGTAAAAGAAATTTAAATATATTATAACAATTAAGCATTTACGTTTTCAATATGACAACAATATTCACAGTTTCGTAAAATAACACATAACAATATTATGTTGTATCATAATAATATACATATAAATATATAAAAAAATCATAACCTTTGTTTTTTAAGTCTGTTAAAAACGGTAGACGCTCTATCGTGCCTATGGTATTTTATTCAATGGCAACTTTCTCGAAATAACAAAGTGTTAAATCACACCTACAAACTATGTATTAGTATGATGTCTGGTCCCGACTAATTTGCACCACCATACACATAATCATAAAACAGTCACAGTGACTGTCTTTTAGTTTGCCATGAAATAAAACCAATCAACCAACTCAGTAACCATGAAGACCTTCAAACAGGAATGAGACCGAAAATTAAATTGATTAATTTCGACAACTAAAACGAGCATAATCACTTGTCGCAATAAAATTAAAAAAAAAAAAATTTACTGCTGCCGTGATAAAACGCGCATTATGGCAAATTAATTTAAGAATGTCAGAAGTATAGCTGAATATATACTTGTATATATTAAGTTGCGGGCACCGATGTTATTGGCGTTATTACTTGTTAAAAATTTCGGAAAATTGAATTTTAATATAAGATTTTTGCGGCCAGTGACCATATCATGGTTGCGAACATGGCGCGGCTTACGGACCGGTCCAGCGCGCCGTAATACGACAGGTCGGCACCTGCCTCGCTCGTGGAATGTCAGTTCGCTAATTAAAGACCCTTTGGTTTGCGGACAATGATTTCCCCCCATGGAATTATTTATTATGCTTTTTTCTCTTGCAATTATTTTGATTTCATTAATTTACAGAATTAAAACGGTAAGATTAGTTAATTTGAACAGCACGTTGTTATTCGAACAGTAATAGCAATGAACTACTGCGCTTTACGTTCTATGCTCTATGGCCACTACTAGTCATAAACATATGAATAGATTATGGCATCGTTAAAATCACTGTCGGATCACACGAATCGGGGCCGTTTATGACGTAATTATCTATTACTGGGGTTACCATGTAAACAAATTAATTCGTAGCATTTAGTTGTTTCACGTGTGTTATATAGTGCCACAGATAATACGTATACATTTAATCTGTGCACGGTTTCGTAAAATAACACATAACAATATTATGTTGTATCATAATAATATACATATAAATATATAAAAAAATCATAACCTTTGTTTTTTAAGTCTGTTAAAAACGGTAGACGCTCTATCGTGCCTATGGTATTTTATTCAATGGCAACTTTCTCGAAATAACAAAGTGTTAAATCACACCTACAAACTATGTATTAGTATGATGTCTGGTCCCGACTAATTTGCACCACCATACACATAATCATAAAACAGTCACAGTGACTGTCTTTTAGTTTGCCATGAAATAAAACCAATCAACCAACTCAGTAACCATGAAGACCTTCAAACAGGAATGAGACCGAAAATTAAATTGATTAATTTCGACAACTAAAACGAGCATAATCACTTGTCGCAATAAAATTAAAAAAAAAAAAATTTACTGCTGCCGTGATAAAACGCGCATTATGGCAAATTAATTTAAGAATGTCAGAAGTATAGCTGAATATATACTTGTATATATTAAGTTGCGGGCACCGATGTTATTGGCGTTATTACTTGTTAAAAATTTCGGAAAATTGAATTTTAATATAAGATTTTTGCGGCCAGTGACCATATCATGGTTGCGAACATGGCGCGGCTTACGGACCGGTCCAGCGCGCCGTAATACGACAGGTCGGCACCTGCCTCGCTCGTGGAATGTCAGTTCGCTAATTAAAGACCCTTTGGTTTGCGGACAATGATTTCCCCCCATGGAATTATTTATTATGCTTTTTTCTCTTGCAATTATTTTGATTTCATTAATTTACAGAATTAAAACGGTAAGATTAGTTAATTTGAACAGCACGTTGTTATTCGAACAGTAATAGCAATGAACTACTGCGCTTTACGTTCTATGCTCTATGGCCACTACTAGTCATAAACATATGAATAGATTATGGCATCGTTAAAATCACTGTCGGATCACACGAATCGGGGCCGTTTATGACGTAATTATCTATTACTGGGGTTACCATGTAAACAAATTAATTCGTAGCATTTAGTTGTTTCACGTGTGTTATATAGTGCCACAGATAATACGTATACATTTAATCTGTGCACGACAAGAATATACAAATAATTAAAAACAAACTGAGTTTTGGCGGGGTTCTAGTCTGTCAGGAGTTTTTGGCGGGATCTTAGTCTGTCATGTAGTGGATTTTATTTTTTATTCATAATCTTGTGTTACTTGACTCTATATTGTGTAAAATTGGTGGTGTTTTATGTAATATAGTTTGTTTATTGTGCATAAGTGAAGTGAATAGAAAATAATAGCACGGACCATGAATTCTGAGATGCCACAAAAACTCCATGGAAAGTTCTAACAAGGGAGCCACCATCTTGTTAGAATATTGAATTAATTACTCGACAATGGAAATTAACAAACTCTCTGGATGGTACGCTACTATTAACAAGGAGATTAAGATAAAAAGATGGATAAAAGAATATATTATAGAAGATTTGGCGTTTCTGCCTTTACATTAATTTGGACATAGAAGAAAACTGACCAAAGAATACATAAGAACTACCTATATTGGGAACTACAGAATTAAAAGATGATTTAAAAAATTTACGAAATATTATATAGAAGATTTGGAAATTAGGCCTTTAAAGAATACATATGAATTACCTATATTGACAACTTCAGAATTGGCAGTATGGATTAATTCCTTCGCCTGTCCTATTGGACGAATGTTATTACTACTACTAGTCTGTCATATAGTGGATTTTATATTTTATTCATAACTTGTCTTGTTTGACTCTATATTTTGTAATATTTGTTGTGTTTTACGTAATATAGTTCGGTTATTGTACACAAGTGAAGTAAATGGAAAATATTACCACGGAACATAAATTCTGAGATTCACTTCTGCGGGTCGCGTTTCGGGATCAGCCTATGCATATCCAGTTTTTCGCAGGCCGGCATGACAGCGGCGACCGGCGATGGATAGATTCTCTTTCGGTGGTCGTCATTGTTTTTGGATTGTACTGTGCTTACCATCAGGCATAGTGCAGTCATTTTGCCGTGCCACAATAAAAAAAAAAGATGCCACAAAATCTCCCTGGAGAGTTGGGCCACTATTTTGTTAAAACATGTAAACGACTGCAAGACACTTGTAATATTATTACCTACATAACAACGGCCGTAATAATCTGAAAAAATGGTTGTAATAAATAAAATAAAAATAAAAAAAACGATTTTCTTAAGAGTTGTCTCCACACTTACGCTCTAATAATGAGCTTTTACGACCATCAACTTAAATACTGTATCTTTAAAATTAGTTATGTAGAGGTTATTATACAAGTCTAGGCCACCAATACATATCCAAATTTAAAACACATATTGAAATAATATTCGTTACTAGTAGGCTGTATACTGGTTAGTACTCTTGCAATTTCTTAAATAATATTATTTTAAAAGAAGCCTATAGAATCAAAACGATATTTAAAAAAAACATAAAAGATATCTTCATAATAGTCGGCATCCTGTTACTGCTGAATTCCGCAGACCTAATTACACGCAAGAGGTTCATAAAGGGCTCTGTGACTGATGGAGTGCTATTCAAGTTACTTGATTGAAAGGGCTGAGGTTGCGGGAGCCCGAATAATGGAAATTCTTATACAGGTATGCGCTAATTTATTACAAAAGAGTTTGTATTTCCCCTATTGAACCTCTGTTTGTAAAACAGATTAAAAATGTCCTTTCTTGAAATCAAACTTGAATTATTCTAATACAGCAATGAATAATGAGATTCTATGTTGTCATTGATTGTCCATCTAGATTTCCAAAACATGACCATACAAAGTTTATTTGAAAGGAATTACTTTTACTAGCTTTTCAATAATTTATATTGTAATCTATTATATTTTTATCAGTTTTTGCATATTCAGGAAAATTACTTACTCTTTTCAATTCTCCTACAGTTGACTATCGCACTTAATTAGAAATATGTCTAGCATCTTCGTTTAAAGAACAAACGATTATGAAATTAAACGTTTTTTTGTGTGCGTTGAAAATTCTACTAGCTCTATTCTACCAGTACTTCAAACTATATTTTTTTATAGACCTTAGTATAGGTGATACCTATATCTTTCTATTAATTGATATATTTATAATATGAGATAGAATCAATGTAATAATAGACCCAAATGACTCGTTAGCGCTAGTACCACGTATCGCAGTATCTCCACATTTTTTTATGAATTCATTTGTATTTATCAATATGGAGCATGTCATGTGGCGGTATATTAAAATGTATGCAAAAATTGCGGGACGTCTCGTAAAATACGATACAATTGGCAACACTACTCAAGATCCCTCATTTTAAATTTGAAATTTCCAATGGTAGTCGAGTAAGTGGTCAAATTAGTGTCGTTTTGTTCTGTTTTAGTAATGTATAGGTTGCTTAAGTTAACTTAAATTTTAATTCAAACTTTTTCAACTTCTAAATCGGTAGCTAGACCATGGTTAAATTAATTAAATTATTATAATGAATTAAAAAAAAAACATGTTTATTTATTGTCACCAAAATCAAAATAATATATCCAAATGACCACAAAATTTCAGTCCAGGACTGTTATAAAGCTCCAAGGATTTTAAAGTTCAAGCACATCACTAAAACCCGATTCATTACCAAACAATCTGTGAAATCTTGAAGTAAAGATTCTCAACAGGGCGTGAACTGATATATTAGTAATCACTTGGGCTTGCTGCTTGGGCTTTAATCAATAAGATTGAGTTACGTGCCGTAGGGTTGTCGACCTTAAGCGTGTTTACCCAACACTCGGTCCGCGGCGCCTCGCTGTCAACCAGTCCACCCACAAGGCTCTGTATATCATACCAAACATTCATTACAAGTGAGAGTTTCTCGGCGGCTGTGGAATTCGATCGATCAACCGTGGAATTGCTTTTTTATACCGGCGAAATTCAGTAATGTGTACCTACAAGTACATTAATAAAAACAAAACTATTACATGTACCACTTCTAAGGACTAAGTACTACATCATCGCGCTAAGACTAATATGAGCGGAGTACCAATGAAGAATGTTTCAAAATCGGGGTGTTATTGTTAGCCCAAATAACTATTCCACGCGTACGAAGTCGCGGGCAGAAGCTAATAATACTATATAAAAACAATTAATCTTCAATTTCCATTGTATGTAACAACCTACCGATAGTTTAAAAGGTATTTGTGAGAAGTTTTATCGGAGATTGCCAACACTAGTCCAGAAATTAGTCCAGTGTCAGTTTTCTCGCAGACGATGCTCGTTATCTATAAATATGCTCCTATGACAGTTATGATAGATAGTTTCGTTTAGAAAGTGCCTAACCAAACAGGATATTCCCATGATAACGATGTCCATCCCAACATTTTCTCCGCACGGTTTATTTATTTTAAGAATCAAAGACAACTCCCTGATCTTTTTATGGTTAATAGTCGTACCTCTAAATGACATTAACTTAAATGGTATACTGTATAAAATAAATAAATAATATATACCCAAAATGTAATAACGTATTATGTTGACATCACGAAAAATAACGCCAAGTTCAAATCTTTATTTTCATTTAATTTTTTTGAGTAAATTATAATTAATTCTTATAATAAATACTCCATACAAAGTACACATATTATAAAGTCATATTTTAGAACTGTCAAATGTAGGTTGTCAATGAGAAATTTTATTTAATACATACTTTATAGGATTTGTTCTTTGTGACTCTGATTTATTAAATACCTATTTATAAAGTTATCTGTACCATTGCATATGAAGCATAAACAAAAACTGCTCTGGTTGTTTTTAATTGCATAAACGTACCTCATTCAAATAATACGTAGTTTTATTCAGTAATATTTAGCGAATAAATCCAGACAACGTCTCATTAATTTCCTATAAATATCTCAGGTCGGACAATTAATGCTAAATTTTATAATTAAAAAAAAGTGTCTTACCTTATAACAAAAAATAAGACAGATGAAGAAATCTTTGCTGGAATTTTACGGTACGTCGGTCATAAATAGGATTTTATTCTTTATTCATAATATTTCAGTATTTTCCCGCACATTGTGTAATTTTGACAGCATATTGCGTAATACAGCTAGGTTATTGAGCACACGTGAATTAGATGAGAAATAATAACACTAGACATGTATTGTGAAATATCATAAAAACTCCCAAAAATATGTAACAATGGCCCAATTTTGTTGCATCACTGAAATCATCATAAGCCACTATGTAATAATTATTCAGTTGATAATGACAGAATATTCTGCAATAAAAGAATAAAAATAAACAAAAGTATTAACAATTGAATGCATCAAACAATCCACTAATTCTGATGATATATTTTATTATTTGTCAATTAGCAATCTCCTACTATTTAGTCAGTGCTTGATTACTTTCATGTACAGTCATCGCCAAACTTCGACCGCTCTGAATATAACACAAATTAAGATATAAATACGTATTATATTACATGTGTAATATCCAGACAACCTGAGGATAGATACATGTTGGATTCCTAGAATAATATTTAAATTTTATATGTATATTAAATCCTTACGAGCAATCCCGAAATTACGCCCATATTCAGACCAGTCAAAAAGATTGATGGTGATTATGTTTATTCATCGTTTATATGATTATATTATTTAATATTGTCAACAGAACGTACGGTACGTCAAAAAAATAATTTAAATATTACTTCCCGTGATCGATTTGCAAATAATAAACGCTTATGGTACACAAAGGCAGTCCAGTGTCGGTTCTGCATAAAACACCGGTGGTTGTCGCGACGTTGTCCGTTAAATGTTCCGACGTTCGAAGTTTGCATACTAAATAACCAGTAAGTAACTTATGCGAAATTCTTCACTATAATAAACTAGCCGAAGCGCGCGGCAATATAACCTCCTTTATGTCACACCGTGCCTTTTTGGCATAGACAAATGTCGGAACTTTGCGAGTGTCATTTTACTTCGAATAGAATTTACAAATTTTACTATGGAAGTCGCAGCGTCGTCGATAAAAATATTCTTTAAATTAGTAACTAATGCAAGAGATTTTCGAGTAACCTGTGCTTTTCTAAATAAATATTTATTACGGAAATTACTTTTTATTTTAGGTCTTTATAAACACACACACTTTTTTATTATTATATGTATAAATATTTATTTAGAAAAGCACAGGTTACTCGAAAATCTCTTGCATTAGTTACTTATGGACTTTTCTATTGACGAAAAATTTATATATCCGTCTGTCTGGCAGAGACAATATAAATGGCCACCACGCTACCAAACTTTTATAACTGTATCACTTAAATCGAACAAAGTTATAAATTGAAACTATTTTATTTAAAAAAGTATAATGCAATAGCATGGAACATCTAACGTCTAGCTCAGTAATAGTGTAAACATCTTAAAGGGAATGTAATAACAATTATATAGGAAATGCATAGTTTAAAAGGTATTTGTGAGAAGTTTTATCGGAGATTGCCAACACTAGTCCAGAAATTAGTCCAGTGTCAGTTTTCTCGCAGACGATGCTCGTTATCTATAAATATGCTCCTATGACAGTTATGATAGATAGTTTCGTTTAGAAAGTGCCTAACCAAACAGGATATTCCCATGATAACGATGTCCATCCCAACATTTTCTCCGCACGGTTTATTTATTTTAAGAATCAAAGACAACTCCCTGATCTTTTTATGGTTAATAGTCGTACCTCTAAATGACATTAACTTAAATGGTATACTGTATAAAATAAATAAATAATATATACCCAAAATGTAATAACGTATTATGTTGACATCACGAAAAATAACGCCAAGTTCAAATCTTTATTTTCATTTAATTTTTTTGAGTAAATTATAATTAATTCTTATAATAAATACTCCATACAAAGTACACATATTATAAAGTCATATTTTAGAACTGTCAAATGTAGGTTGTCAATGAGAAATTTTATTTAATACATACTTTATAGGATTTGTTCTTTGTGACTCTGATTTATTAAATACCTATTTATAAAGTTATCTGTACCATTGCATATGAAGCATAAACAAAAACTGCTCTGGTTGTTTTTAATTGCATAAACGTACCTCATTCAAATAATACGTAGTTTTATTCAGTAATATTTAGCGAATAAATCCAGACAACGTCTCATTAATTTCCTATAAATATCTCAGGTCGGACAATTAATGCTAAATTTTATAATTAAAAAAAAGTGTCTTACCTTATAACAAAAAATAAGACAGATGAAGAAATCTTTGCTGGAATTTTACGGTACGTCGGTCATAAATAGGATTTTATTCTTTATTCATAATATTTCAGTATTTTCCCGCACATTGTGTAATTTTGACAGCATATTGCGTAATACAGCTAGGTTATTGAGCACACGTGAATTAGATGAGAAATAATAACACTAGACATGTATTGTGAAATATCATAAAAACTCCCAAAAATATGTAACAATGGCCCAATTTTGTTGCATCACTGAAATCATCATAAGCCACTATGTAATAATTATTCAGTTGATAATGACAGAATATTCTGCAATAAAAGAATAAAAATAAACAAAAGTATTAACAATTGAATGCATCAAACAATCCACTAATTCTGATGATATATTTTATTATTTGTCAATTAGCAATCTCCTACTATTTAGTCAGTGCTTGATTACTTTCATGTACAGTCATCGCCAAACTTCGACCGCTCTGAATATAACACAAATTAAGATATAAATACGTATTATATTACATGTGTAATATCCAGACAACCTGAGGATAGATACATGTTGGATTCCTAGAATAATATTTAAATTTTATATGTATATTAAATCCTTACGAGCAATCCCGAAATTACGCCCATATTCAGACCAGTCAAAAAGATTGATGGTGATTATGTTTATTCATCGTTTATATGATTATATTATTTAATATTGTCAACAGAACGTACGGTACGTCAAAAAAATAATTTAAATATTACTTCCCGTGATCGATTTGCAAATAATAAACGCTTATGGTACACAAAGGCAGTCCAGTGTCGGTTCTGCATAAAACACCGGTGGTTGTCGCGACGTTGTCCGTTAAATGTTCCGACGTTCGAAGTTTGCATACTAAATAACCAGTAAGTAACTTATGCGAAATTCTTCACTATAATAAACTAGCCGAAGCGCGCGGCAATATAACCTCCTTTATGTCAAACAATTGAAAGATCATTTGTACCTATAAATACCATATATGGAGTTAAAATTAAATAGTCTACTTTACGCATTCCGAGTTTTACTACTACGCTGTCCAAATTAGTCTAGGCTCCTACAAATATAATTATTATTTTTACGGAAATTACTTTTTATTTTAGGTCTTTATAACACACACACTTTTTTATTATTATATGTATGTTATAAAGACCTAAAATAAAAAGTAATTTCCGTAAAAATAATAATTATATTTGTAGGAGCCTAGACTAATTTGGACAGCGTAGTAATAAAACTCGGAATGCGTAAAGTAGACTATTTAATTTTAACTCCATATATGGTATTTATAGGTACAAATGATCTTTCAATTGTTTGAATAACATATTTGATTTACAAAAAATTAACCGTTTCAGCCAGTCTGCAAAAAAGGATGATATACTCGAGTCATAGGGCTATCTACATGTTTATTTGAGTTAGGCGAAGGATACAAACTTTTTAAATCGGAATTTTGACAATTTTTTTTAGTGTTAATTGTCAAGGAAATATCTAATTATGTAAAGCATGCTCAGAAGCCTGAAATCAAGACAGTTTTATTCAGGAATTTTAGTTAAACAAATTTTTGAGGCGTGTTCATATAATATATATGTGATAAATTAAACGACTTTGTAATCGAGACTTTTAATATGGACTTTTCTATTGACGAAAAATTTATATATCCGTCTGTCTGGCAGAGACAATATAAATGGCCACCACGCTACCAAACTTTTATAACTGTATCACTTAAATCGAACAAAGTTATAAATTGAAACTATTTTATTTAAAAAAGTATAATGCAATAGCATGGAACATCTAACGTCTAGCTCAGTAATAGTGTAAACATCTTAAAGGGAATGTAATAACAATTATATAGGAAATGCCATAAATCTGGCTCCTAGACAATACTTTTGTCGACGACACCCTGACTATGAAAAAAAATACAAGTAGTCGTCAACAAACGCCTTGGACATCAACAGTTTATGACATACCGACAATAGTTACTGAAAAGATATTAACCTGTTTTATAATCTGTGTAAAATTCTTTGCAAAACTTCTTACGTCACATCGTTGGTACTCGACAAGACCCACCACTATTACCGTTCCCGTCTATACGTATAACCATTTTAGGAAACTCAAAGTCAGTGTGCGCATTTTTAATAATTCTTGATGCGTAATACAATTTTGAGAACCGTATACGTATCTGATCAGGTTTTTCAGAATTGATTTTATGCCTGCTTGACGATAAAGACTGACTGTGGGTTCTTATAATAAAAAATATCAATCATTTGAGAAATGTTTTAGTATGGCTGTCACAATATGTTGGAATGAGATAGAACGAGGAAATAAATCATTGTGTTATCTTCCCTTATCATTCCTAATAAGCTTAAGAAGCATTCCCAGAAAAAGAATACGTTCGACACTTGGTGTTAGTTACGCAAAAATAAACTGATTTTTTTCACATAATATTGATGTTACAGTTGTTCGATCTGTTTGTAAAATTTCCTCCCGGTTTATACGATGACAATTGATGCGGATGTTTTTAGAAAGCATGTTATTCTTTTTGATGTTCACAACTGCCTTCTTAGAGTATAAATAATTGTACATTTGATTCGCATAGGTATATATGATTTGCCTGGCTGTTCAACCGAGTGTCCATTTTACAAATTTTGACATTAAATTACAAATGGCTGCCATGTCAGATAGTGTTTCTAAGTTACCTATTACAATACATTTGCTTTTAATTTAGTTAGGAATCCTTTATGACTAGCTTTTGCTGGCGGCTTTACTTGCTTTAACGTAGATTTGATCTATTCCTCGGGAAAGGCTAAAAGGACAACGTAGAGTTGAGTAGTTAATAAATGAATGTGTTAACAAGCAATTATACCTAATATTAGTTAGGATTATGAAAAATATTGTACAGATTAGTTTACAAGGCATTTGTTACCGTTATCCGGATAGCCGCCTACCCAGTGATAATAATACGGATCAATGACGCAAATCAATTAGTATTATTGGATTGATACCTGGTTAACTATTGGGTAATAGTAACTGTTGGGCGCGGCAGTCATTAATAATATTACGTTTACAAACAATTACAATTTTTATTCCAAAACCTTTGTACACTTCACCCACAACCTAATAAAGTTGTTTACACAATTGCGAACGCAGCGTACAACAGAATATTGTTAGTATAGCAACATCGACTGGACACAGATTAAAGCACCAATTGTTGCCTTGAACAGCAGCAGAAAAGGCAGCTTCTCTTGAAACCAAAATAACGTTTTAGTTACATGATGTTGTGAGATCACTTTATGTCTTGGCAACACATTAAATCAGGTGAATTTTAAGTAAAACATTTGTCTATGACTTAGAATACAATGTTCTTTTAATAAAATAAAAATGAATAATTAAAAAAAAAACCGAGACACGTTCAAGATGGCCTGATGTCGTTGGTGAAAGGTTAAATAATTATAAAATAAATATGCAGTTATTTATGCATAAGCTATTGTTTCAAGTTATCAACTTTGAAATATTTGCGTCTTGAAATTAGAAATATATCTAATAATGAATACTTAATTATGCGAAAATACTGAATGACTCTTAGACTTTCGTTACATGCTTCATGCATTCTCAAAAATGATTATACTTATACATACATTTCATGCAAATTTAATGAAACTTCGTTTTAGAAATGCAATCCCCATTTGAGCAAACTTAAAAGGCGTGGGAAGACACGTAAGATACTTTTGTGCCAAAAGCCGTGTACGTTCGTGACTGTTAAATTTTCACAGAATAATCATTTCGTCGGCGTTTATTTTCAAGGAGTTAAAGCGATGAGCTTACTTTCGAATGCCAAAAATGGGGGATGTAATGACCGTGCAGTGCCGATGGCACTTCGTTATTACGACCACCATTTATCGATGTCTTTTACTTATTACACATAACACTAAGTAGAAAGCTTTAAGGTTTCACGAATTGATTTAAAAATTACAAAAAAAGAGGATACACCTCATGTTTTCTCTTTTTCTTCGTAATTTTTACCTTTTTTTTATAAGTGTTTATAATACTAAAAATAATTATTAAATAATGTTAAAAGTTTGTGGGTCTCGAAGTCTCTGATAACATCAGTCTTGCATGATGAAAATAATGACAGTTATCCTATTGATTGCTAATAATACAATTAATTTATCGAATCTTCCACTAAGGTATGCGAACTCTATTATGTAGTGTTAATGACTTATATTTATTTTTAAATCCTACATACATCAATAATAAATTGTTAAAAATATATTTATTTTTCAATGATAATCTATATTAAATTATTGATGAAATCCGTTGACAGTTAAATAGTGATAAACCTAAAATAAGAAGATTTCAGTAAACGTACGTAACATAATTTAAAAAAATTACTAAGTAATGTAGTTTCTACTATAAGTAACACTATATTATAAAATGCACTCAAAACGTTACGAGCACTAATCACAGATAAGACAATATTTTACCTTCTCTGTGACACAATAAAACTTTAATTTCTCAATCTTTACAATCTGTGTTATTATATGTATTGTATAAATATATATTATAATTTAACATACTATAATTAAAAATAAGCATTCTAAAACTGTCAAATGACATTAATAGCTCCCTCCCATAATCAATAGCGTACTCCTGCCCACGCTTATATGGCAAGGCACTACCTGCCTACTGCAGAGCTTGCCTTTAACTTTATTATCTGTTTCAAGACACTGACCATAACAGTGGTTTTCGATTTTCGACTTTATAACTATAAAAAATAAAGTGCATTTTCAACTACCAAAATTTACCCAGAGCAAACATTATTCAAATATAATATTTTTGTTTCATAGAAACGCGATATTGCATTACAACGATGAACCCGAGCTTTCGATGACGTCAAGACGATTACAAAACCGCAGCATATTTATTAGACATACTAGTGTTCGTTTTATGTATCGTCCTTGAGTTGAAACTGTATGGTTGTCTTTAACAGCAGGTTATAGTGAAACACAATGAAAAAAAAATGAGAAATTAATACCCCATTTATTTTCCGACTGGCTATACGCTGTAAGCCTGACAGCTTCACCGGAATATTTTCAGGTGGCATTCGTTTAAATTTCATCAGCATTGGAGTTCGTCCGTGTGGAATAATGACTTTGGGCTAACTAACATACAGCGGAAGCTCTCAAAAGGAAAGAAAATCCGATTTTGAAACATTCTTCATTGGTGCTCCAGTTGGTGGTCTTAACGTAATGATATATAGCCTTACTCGATAAATGCGCTAAATAATATATATATATATATACACTGAAAGAATTTTTCAAATCGGATCGGAATCTTACGTATTTACATAAAAACTTTCATCCCCTATTTCAAATTGTTATTTTACACCCTTGACGGTGAAACTTTTATAAACTTTAAATGTCATATTTATTTATATCGAATCAACAGTCTTAAGTTCCGAGTTTTAGCTCTAAAAATGACGATACTTCCATACAACTTTTCATTCCCCTTTCAACCCTTTCTTCGCATTAAAAAGTATGTCCTATGTCCCTTCTCAGGCTCTAGACTATCTGTGTACCAAATTTAATTTAAATCGGTTCAGTAGTTTTGGGGTGAAAGGGGTGTCCAATAACAACTAAGACTTGAGACATCCAAGCCAACCTCACCTGCACGTGGTGCACCCTGCCGAATAACGAACGAGGCAATGGCGAAAGCGGGGTGGTAGGGTCTTACAGCCTGACTGGGTCGCAACCACGATGTATATGGCGAAAAAGCCCGTCATAGTGATTCGCTTCTGCGGGTAGCGTTTCGGGATCAGCCTGTGCATATCCACTTTTTGGAGACCGGCATGACAGCGGCGACCGGCGATGGTTAGTGTGTCACTCGGTGGTCGCCATTGTTTTTGGATTGTACTGTGCTTACCATCAGGCACAGTGCAGTCATTTTGCCGTGCTACAACAAAAAAAAAGCGCGACAGACACACAGACAAAGTACCTTTCGCATTTATAATATTAATAAGTAAGGATATTGGTAGATTTATGACAATCCAATATTAGACCTCACTATGATCGGACGTTGTGGATTTACTATGACAGCGAAAGCACAAAGGCCCTCCTTAACCGGTACTTTTTATTCAAAAAATTAGTAGTCGTTGACATACCTTTAAATAAATTAATCAAAAAAAAAAATTAAAAGAATTTCAACAGTTTTACCCAGTTAAGAGTATCAAATATACATTTCATACATATAATAAGAATGTAAATCTAAAGTATCTGTACTTTTTAGATTTTTGTGAAAAAATAATAAAATTAAAAAAAAAATTAAAATTGACGCCAGTGTTTCGGAATCTTTACAACAAGTCTCGTACCGCGTCTGTCTGTCTGTTCGTGATAAACTCAAAAACTACGAAACAGATTTTCATGCGGTTTTCACCAGTAGATAAGGTGATTCATGAGGAAGGTTTTGGTATATAACTTGTCAAGAATTTTTATATAATCAGGGCGGGACAACGTCTGCCGGGCCCGCTAGTAAGTTTTTTTTTTATTCTTTTTTTTAAGGGTTTGGTCATAAAGCGACCATGCCAAAAATACATTTCAATCATTTTTACAAATATCAGCCTGCCTGTTTGTTTGAACACGCATCACTATTAAAGTACTGCATTCACGATTAAATCTCATATACATCATAAAGCATATCCTCGAGTAACATTTAGTCTTGATTTCATTAAAAATTTTAAATCAGTCCACTCTATCCAAAGTTATCGTAAACTATATTTTTTACATTTAACTCCACGTGGACGTAGTCGCGGGAACAGCTAGTTACAAATTACATAATCTCGAGCTATGTATTTTACATATTCACCTATATAATTAACACGCAAGTATTTAATATCAAACTCAATAAATGTTTATTTTTTATAACTTAAGACTCCGTAGGTTGGTATTGTATTATAAATCTTATAATAAAAGTTAATGGATTTCGCGGTTTGCGTTTCATATACCTATCTAATGACTTAATAACGGCTTAAGTCACGATCACAACAAAGTTACGAACGCCGACTAATTTACATAATAACCATATAAAATATATGAATGTTTTTTGGATATGGCGATGTTTTCAATATCATGTCAATTTTTCAATTTACTAATCTGTGGCAGATTATTGATTCTGTAGTTTTTGGTAGATATTAGAACTCCTTGGTAATTACCATTCAAGGATAATTATTCGAACTATTATTAAAACAGTAGCATATTCTACTATTTCAAGCATGTTTTACTATTAAAATAGATAATTAGTAACCCGTTAGTCGAAATATATTACTTTTATATCGAGTTCATAAAAAAGAGAAACTGCATTATTACACACATTATGCACACCTAATACACAAATAATATACAACATTTATTCGAATTAAAATCATGTTTGTGAAAAAATATCCACATAACATAATTCTACATATTTCTAGAGATTTTAACATTTCATAATAGAAATGGGCCTGTGTATTAGTGAGTGGTCTGGGTATTTTGTTTTTAAGGCTCAGGTAAAAGGAGGTTTTTTGTCAATGACGTCACAAAAGTTAGTGGACCGTACTCTTTGGTTAAGAACAATAAAACTTCGAGACGCTTATTCTTCAGTTTTTGTTGCTTAGTTCAAAACTTTTACATTGTTTGTTTGTACATATATTGAGGTTTTTATTGTGTTAATTTACAAATGTTATAATTGTCTATACTTTTTATCTTTGGCATACTCTGTTCGCCTATGCCTAAATCTGTAATTCCATGAACATCCATTACATATTTATGGTTTATTTGTTGTTACAAAACTGAATTGATGTC